>OU015750.1:106560571-106615701 GCA_907169655.1 Acomys percivali
CATAACACAATAAAATAGGACCACCGCCTCCCTCCACAGTTCCATAATACAATAAAATAGGACCACCGCCTCCCTCCACAGTTACATAACACAAGCCCCTTTCTTTGCTTGTGCTTCTGGCTAGATGTTCATGTTGTAAACGAGGCTGCCTTCCAGCCCTTGTAAGGAATAGAAGAAGGAAAAGATTCTTTCCTTTCCATCTCCCAAGGGTCCTTTTATCTGCTTTTCTAATTGGATGCAGGACCAGTTTCTACTGGTTCCTTTGCTTCTGTTGGTTGCACCATTCTTTGATTTTTGCCAGCACTGGGCTCAAAGCCTGATGGAGGCGTACCTACCCAATACTCTGGAATTTATCTTCTGTCATACACAGCCTCATGTCTGCACTGGCCTGCTGTTTTACTTTTCAATCACCAGGTAGCTTTGTTTAGTTCAGCATTTTCAGTTGCCATCAGGTAGGAGCTGCAGAGAAGGGCACGTGTATTTGACATACTGTATCTTGACCTGAACTGTTTTTTTTAACTTTTAGCCCTCACATTCCCAGATTTGGAAAGGAGGTACACATTTGTTGACTGAAAGGACTTACATAATTTTATTTTTGTTTTTCGAGACAGTTTCCCTGTGTACCATTGTCTGCCCTGGACTTGCTTTGTAGACTAGGCTGTCCTCAAACACACAGAGATCCTCCTGCCTCTGTCTCCTGAGTGCTGGGATTAAAGGCATGTGCCACTGTGTCTGGCGGCTTATGATTTTTAAAATAATATTTGTTGCCTGCTAGTGGTGGCACATGCCTTTAATCCCAGCACTCAGGGAATCAGAGGCAGGTGCATCTCTGAATTCGAGGTCAGCCTGGTCTGCAGAGTGAGTTCTAGGACAGTCAGGGCAACACAGAGAAACCGTGTCTCAAAAAACAAACAAAAAGATGTTTATGGGTAAAGTTGACTTTTATTTTTGCTACAAGTACAATTTTGAACTTATTTAGATTCTAAAATATTTTCCTTTCAAATAGTATTCAAGAATTACAATGCTATCTTTAGGCAATTACCATACTCGAAAAATAGGGTATTCCTAATTTACTTACTATCCACTTGGGAACATTTATTATAACCCAAAGGAAGAATGACGAGCTATAAATACAAAAATCTGTTGTAATAATAATGTTGATAGCCACTTTCATTGTAATTTTGGTGCTGGGGATTGTGCAGCCAGGCGTCACACATGCTAAATACCAGGTCTATACTCAAGTTGTAGGAAAATAAATATTTCCCTTTTGTAATACTTTGTACTTTAAAAAATATTTTAGATTTTTTTTTTATTCAGAAAAAGATGTAAGTATTGCATACTCGTCTGTATGCTGTTGCCATCCTCACTGTGTGCCTTCCTGGGTCTTCAGACAGTCAGTAGACTGTTGTCTACCTACAGAAGCCTGTGAGTTTAGCGGCTGCCTTACATTGCTAGTGTCTTGTGTTGGTGAGGAGGTGTTGATTGACTGATGAACTGTGAGATGATAAATAATTTGTTTTTCTTTCTATATGTTTTTTAAAAAAACTTTCCATATTTTCTCTATTAAAAGTATTTTGGACTAGAAAGTAAAGGTCAGTCAGCGAGATGGCTCAGGAGGGAAGAGCCACTTGCTGTCAAGGCAAATGATCTGACCCGTGTGCTAGGAGAGAGCCAACATCCCCAAGTTGTCCTCTGACTTCCACTTGCATGTACATACTCACTCACACAAATAAATGTAGTTAAAATATGTTTGAAGAGGAAAAAAAGATATGCTTTCTTTTTAAAAGGTTATTTATATTGATAATAGTTTATTTTTATTTCATTATAAATAATTTTCCTTTTGTTGTTACATATTCTGCTCCCCTTCCTCCAAAATATGTCTTTGTAGTACTGCCTTCTAAGGGTCTTAGTATGAAGTAGGAAATCATCGGCCTGTGCCCTTGAAAGCCCAATCCGGTGAATTCCCAAAGAATTTAACACTCCCCTATTAGCCCTGAATCCATAAAACATGCCTTTTAAAGACAATTGTTACTTCAGTAGTAACTAAAGCTTAAATTGCTTTGGGTTATATTTGATATACTTTCTTACAAAGAAACTAAAATTCTTAGAAAAATTTTGAGAATAGTTTAGAGACTTCTGGTGATGATCTAAATATAGTAACTATGAAGTTAGTTGACAAAATCCATTAAAGATGACAGCTACTCAGGCCATAGTTATCTCACCCTTTATCATGGGGACTGAGACATAGGAGAGGCATCTGTTTTAAAAAAACGTACAAAGCTCCTCCTGTGTGACGTTTCTGTAAGAGTTGGGAACAGAGATCAGTTCGCCTCAGGTAAGGCAGGCAGAGGATTGTGTCCAAGTGTGGCTTAGTGACCTGAGCTTACTGTAGTCACTTCTAGGACCATGGTGACTTAAAGGAGCTGCATCACGGGAAGGTCCGCCACAGCACAGCTTGCAGGACGCTCCACCTGTTTTCTCCCACCAGCTGCTGACTGCTTGCATAACCTGGGGGAGGGGCCTCAGAGACTTAGCTTTTTGAGTCCTTTGAAAGTTTTTTGTTTTTAATTTTTAAATTGTTTTTGTTTTTGTGTGTTTCAAGACAGGGTTTCTCTGTTGTAGCCCTGGCTGTTCTATTCCCCAAGTTGTAAGACTCTGGAGTTTTCTGTTTGTGTTGGGGGTGAGCACCTTATTCCTCCAGGAGGGATGCTTCAAGTTGAAGAAATAATCCGCCCTGCACTCCATTTTCCCTCTGACTCTAATAGTTTATCTGCCCCCTCTTTTGTAATGCTCTGAGCTTGGAAAGGGGTAATACACTTGGGGCTCAGCATTGGGCTGGGCATGAGGTACCTGCTGAACTAACTTCTTTTTAGCTCTTTTGTGAACAGACGTGTAGGACCTGGTGAATTGGAGTTAAACACTGCCTCTCATACACCTGATTGTCCTCAATAATGTCTGTGTGTTTTGCTTCCTGCTCACATATTCAGGACCTTAACAAACTATAGCAGTGTCTCTGGCTTGTATGAGTCTATTGGGTTGATTTCCATCATCTTCCTTGGACTCTGCTTCCTGGTCTCAAGGACAGATGGCTAGGTGTTGTCGGGTGTCCCCTTCCCCTGGCACTCAGACTGGTCTTACGTCCCATAACCTCATGAACGTGAGTTGGGAGTTCTTCTCATTTCTAATTTAGAAGCCTTTCCCACTTTAAGCAGTTCAGATGGATTGTATTTCTTGTTCATCATAGTTTCTCTGCTGCTTCATTGTTAAGACCCTTGTCTACGTCCTGAGTCATGGATTTGTCCATGCTATATTCAAGGTCAGACCTGAGAAGTATCTTTTTTTTTCCTCTTTAATTTAAAAATACTGATCTAGTATGTGTATGTGCCTGATATATATGTGTGAGTAGGTGGGGGTGCCTGTGACATGATAGGTGTGTGAAGGGTAGAGACCAATTTTATGGAATCACTTTTCAGATTCCCTTATGTGGATCCAGGGTCTATGGAAGTCTGGTTGCTAGCTAGCCTATACAACAAGCACCACCACACAGAAGCTATCTCAGTGGCCCCTTCTGAGTTGCTTCTGTTATAGTTCATGGTCTCCTTCACTGTTTAATTTTTGCCCTAGGTTACAAATCTTTGTATCTGTTAAGGGTTTTTAAGGACAGATATGATTTGTATTTCTCTAATGTCTCACAAACTGTAACAAACAACAGACCAATGCCTTTATATCATCTTTTCTTATTTTCCATTTTCTTTTGTATGAATGCTAAATTAGAGGCCGATGCGATACAGAGAATAGGATAGCATCCATTTTATTTTACTTATTGTAATTCCTTTCTTCAGGGCGTGTTCTTTGAAGACAAAGATGAACCTTAGTTGCATGTCTTTTGGCTCAATGCAAAGACCATACAACTGCCACTGCGGCCTGCTTATACAATAGCTATTGGAACAGCCTCCCTTCCCCCAAAGATGCTCTTACTCAGATGGCTTCACTTCTCTTCTGTGTGTTATTTATCGCAGTGAACACGGCTGTCACTACAAGAAGGAGGCATGCCCTTTACCACGTGTGGGAAAAGTAGCCATATTGGGATTGCCCCACAGACAGGTCGGCCGGCCTTATTTGTTTTACCATTCATTGCAGGGGCTGTGCAAAATCTCCTCTTTATCTCACTTGGGTTATAATTAGTCCATGTTTGGGCACCAGTTGCATTGTGTGTAGCTATTCCTGAGGAGAAGTGTATAACTATAACTTTACCTCAGATAGGACACTGATGACAAACCAAAGAAACAGTTCTACCCATTTAGCTGAATGAACTAATAGGTTTATTAGAATTAGTTTCAGTAGGATGACTCATAGGTAGCTACACTATTGAAAGGCCCATCCAGCATTGTGCCAGCTCATGAAACCGGCATCCTAGTGCTTCCAGGGTCTATTATGTTTCATGAACTTCCTGATGAACCTCATTTGTGAATCTTGCCTGTTGAGTTTCCTGAATGTGAGGGTTCTTCTCTTTCCTCCTTTACAAGAGAACGTTCCATTTGGAGGACATATGTGTGTAACAGCTATGACTATATTTTATTCTTTCCTCTCAGTGCTCTAATTGATTTACTAATAAAAGTTGCATGCTTTTAGTTGGTAGGAAAGTATATGTAAGCCAGTTTTTATGGTGTCTTAAACAATTGAAATTTTTTTTCCCTTATGGTTGGAGGCTAGCCAATCAAGACTCCAGATACTCACCATGAGTTCCTGGGAGAAACTGTTCTTGGCTGATGGATATTTGCTTTCTCACAGAGAATCGGTGGGGTGGCGTGCAGAAAGAGCTTGGGTGTATAAAAGAAATGTATATGTGTAAGCAAAAGCTATGTGATACCTAGTTTTTGAAAGACAGTAATCCTGTTACAGTAGGGCTATTTATCTATATGATGCCATTTCATCAACTCCAAAAGAAACCCTATTTCTTTTCTTTTTTTAAAAGGAATTTAGCCAGTTGTGGTGGTGCACACCAATAAGATTTGCTGAAGGAGGCAGAGGCAGGAGGATCATGAGTTCAAGGCCAGCCTGGACTAAGAGGACTTTAAAAAAAAAAAAATTTATATATTAAATATAAAGTGTTTTGCCTGTATGTGTCCCTGCCTGCCAAAAGAGGGCACCAGATCTCACCGTAGATGGCTGTAAGCCACCATGTGGTTGCTGGGAATTTAACTCAGGACCTTTGGAAGAACAGACAGTGCTCTTAACCTCTGAGCCATCTCTCCAGCCCTGAGACCCTATTTCTAAATACAGTCATAGAGAAAATTGGGACTCCAAGATAAGAATTTTGGAGAAAATGAAGTGTGGAAATGGTGTGTGCTCAAGTGGACTAGAATAAAAATAATGAGATACAATTTTCAAGATAACATAAACAATTGATTTTAAGTTTCTGACTTTAAGCTTGATTTCCCCCCAAAAAGTGTTTTTCACGTCACACTTAAGCTCTTCCAGCACTTACCTTCACGTCACCAGTGAAATTTCAATGCTACTGTTGCTTGAGTTTGAGACATTACCAGTTGTTGCCGTTGTAGATGGGGTGTTGTTCACTGTTGGTGAGCAATAAGACTGTGGATGGATGCATTTGTATAGTGGCCATATCTTACATGTGTGCTGTGTCTGTGGTTTCCTGTTTTCATCATTTACCAACCCTGTCCCATTTCCTGGAATCTGACGGCATCGCTTACCTGTTGAATCTCTGCCTTCTTGCTTCTTTTTGTTGTGAAAGTCATTTATTGTCTTCTGAACAGGAGGAAGAAGCAATTATTTTGGTCAGTATGCAGTCTTGAACGTGTCAAGATTGTATTGGCAGGAACTTCTGTGAGGTTTCTGATGTCTTTGGAGATGTAAGAGACACTGATCTGTTTTCAAAGCCCTAAAAGGTTATTTTGGAATAAGGTGAATGAGTTACTCTTATTTTAGACTCATACTTTATCTTAATTCATTTGGTCAGAGTCAGCAGCCTCCAGTGCTCAGATAACCTGCACCAGATGCCTTTTGATGGTTCTGTTAGACTCTTCCAAACCCTAGGATTAGTTGAGTAGTGATTAAACCAGTAAGTACACTAAGATGTGTTTACAAGTTTGGTTTGAAGTAATATGGGTACGTTTTGTTCAACTGGGTGATGGAGCTCAGTACATGGGAGGGTAGGACAGTGCTCTGTAGTGAGCACATCAGGTTAAGATAGGACTCAAATTCAAAGGGTTGGCTTTTGCTAATAAGTTCTATCATGCAGTTTGGTTGTTTCATTTCAAATACAGTTTATTGGTATCTTGCTAATAAAAATAGAGCTGAACAAATGTGATACAGTAGAAACGCTGAGGCCTTAGTAGGCAGTACTTTGTCATTATAATGAAATACCTGCTACAGAAGAGAATCCTCTTAGCTTATTGTTGTGGGGGTTCTACAGTGTGGGCCACACACTGGGCCCTGTCCTGTCATCAGTAGCAGGAGCATTATTGAGCACTAGTGATCACAGGAGGCAGGAACCAGGAAGCACAGTGGGGCCAGGTTCAAGTTTGGCTTCTCCTGAGAAACCTCTAAAGTGTCACGTAAGAATTAGCACCACCACCACCAGCACCCTCATGGGGTTTCTCTGTGTAATAGCCCTGGCTGTCCTGGAATTCACTTTGTAGCCCAGGCTGGCCTCAAACTCACAGAGATCCACCTGCCGTCTCTCTTCCAAGTGCTGGAATCAAAGATGTGTAACACTGCCACTGGCCATAAGAGAACAACTTTATTCTGTGGATATTGCCTCCAAAGGACTCGAGGCCTCCCTTTTAAGTCCCACTGCCACACTTGGAATCAACTTTCTTAGCATCGGCTGCAGCCTGATTATAGTCAGATGATACAATGGACATGTGGGTGCCCAGAGGATTTTGAGAGAAAGGGTGTTTGTAATTTTAACTAGACTCTTAGATTGTTTTTTGTTTGTACCACAGTTGGTGTGTATTAGCCATTTAGTGCTTACATTCCTTAAAGGAACTTAAACCCTTTGTTTATTAGTGCCAGTCACCATCACCTTTGTAGCAGTGCAGTTTGAAAAGTCAAATATTGGACATAATGAGGCAAATTAATGGTTTCAGAGGTGAGTGATGAGACATTGGAAACAATCAACAACAACAAAAGACATTTCTGGGGAGTTATAGAAGCCTTTCGTCATTAGGTGACTTAGGTACACATTACCTAGTGGTGAGGTCCTGGAAGAAAGTATTTGAAAAGAAGAGAACAAGTCTCACTTTAAGATCACTGTGGCAGGGACCTGAGAAGAGTATGTGAGCCAAGAACAAGGGGCTACAAACATGGCCCTTGAGGAGGCTAAAGTGCTGATGCTAAACAGCCAGAACCTCAAGTAAACAGTTTTGTTTTTCCCAAAGGCTTCTTGACTATTGTAAGGCGTTTTGGAAATGGTGGTGTTTTCTGTTTGTGTTGTTTTTTCCAGATAGCTGTAAATGTGGTACGAGAACACGCCTTACTCATTTAAGTGTTCTCCAGGAGAGGCATGGCTATTTAGGCTGTGGTCTATGTCGTGATGGTCAAAGATTAGAGTATAGACTTGTAAATACTGTCTTCACCACAGTGTCACTGAATGCAATGGAATTTTAAGTCAGTGTTCACTTAACTGAAGTTCTCTATTGTCTAGTTTTTCTGCCATGTCTCAGCATTATGTGAGGAATTAAAAAAAATTAAAAATCAATGGACAGATTGTTTTAAAACATCAGATAGCTTGAGATTTTAAAAAGTTTATCTGTTTTTTTCTTTGCCACTCCTCCTTTCTTTAAGTCCTATTGTGTAAACCTGGCTAGTCTGGCACACTCAGTGTGGATTAGGTTTTTCCTTGAACTCAGAGACCTATCTACCTCTGTATCCCAAATGCTAGGCTTAAAAGAGCACTACCATGCCTGGCTTTAAAAACAATTATTGAGATAAAACTCACATATGAAGTCAGCTAACTCAGTATGGCCGTTTTTAGTATATTCATTGCATTGTGTGGCCATCAGTACAATGAACTTTAGAATAATCATTAGTTTGCCTACCCCGTTTCCTGGAATTGAACATATGCTCAAGCATGCTAAGCTTGTGTTTTACCACTGAGCTATAGCCCCATAATGGTGTCACATGCCTGTAATCTTAACTATTCAATAGGCTGGGGCAAAAGGATTTTCAGTTTGAGGCCACCATGGGCAATTTAGTGAGATACTGTACCACTCTCTCAAAAGCTCCCGAGATTCATTTGTATTATATATCTAAGGAGCTGGTTCCTTTTATGGCTCACAGTTCACTCAATACACTTTATTATGGTTCATGTCGTTTGGGTTGTTGCTCCTTTTTTAATGAGTTGTTGATGAAGTTGATTTGAATAATTCTGCAGTGATCATCAGGAACACATTTTCTTTCCTTTTTTTCTGAGGCAGAGTCTGTTCTGGAATTTGCTTATGTATAACAGGCTAGTTTCAGACTCAGAACAACAGCCTGCCTCTGCTTCCCAAGTGCTGGGATTAACAATGTCTGCCACCATCCTTAGCATCAGAGGCACAAATTTTAATGTGGATAGTTATTTTTAGTCCATTTAGGTATATACTTGGGAGTGAAATTGGTTAGATCACATAGTGACTGTTCTTAATATTTGTTGAGAAGCTGCCATGTTATTCTAGTTTGTTTGGTTTTTTTTTAAACATGTAATGCCTGTGTATGTGTGGGGGTGGGCATATGCATACCATAGCCTGTGGAAGGACAACTTGTTGCAGGGAATTGCTTCTGGATTTCCACTGTGTGGATTTTGGGAACAAACTCATCATGTTAGGTTTGGTGGCAGTCACCCTCCCCTACTGAGCCTCATTGCCAGCCCTTAAGCTGTGTTACCAAGTTGCTATGCCACTTGACATTCGTACTGGTAGTGTATGAGGATCTAAGTTTTTATATTCTTTCTAAGTCTTTTTTCTGACTTACTGATTATGAATAAGCAAGTGTGAGGTAATAGTTGGTTGTAATTTTCCATTCCCCATGGTTAGTATTGTTGAGCTTGATTTTGTTTTAAGATGACCCTTAAATTTCATTGAGAATACAAAAATGGAAATGCTAGTAGTTTCACGACTGCTTGGAGGCACTTGTGCTATACTTAACATTTTCTTTTCTTTTTCCATCAGCTGTATTCACTGAACGACTATAAACCACCCATCTCCAAAGCAAAAATGACCCAGATTACAAAGGCAGCCATCAAAGCTATTAAGGTGAGTAATACAGTTTACTTTTATGTCTTTAAAAGAACCCTTATATTTGTGTGGTGGGTGGGGTGGGGCAGGGAGAAAATGTATGTGCCATATATAAAGGGCCATGTAGAGTCCAGAGGCTGTATCAGGCATCTTCCTCCACTGTGCCCCAAGGTGTGTTTTTGATACAGTCTGTGGGGTAATATTAAATTGTCAATTTGACGTGATGTAGAGTCACCTGGGAGATGTGCCTAGGGACATGCCTGTGGGTGGGGCATTCCCTTGATTGCCTTAATTGAGACGGGAAGGCATGTCCGCTCTGGATGCTGGAACTATTCCTTGGCCTAGCATCCTGGCCCATATGAGTGGAGAAGGGAACTGAGGAGCAGCAGGCACCTCTCATTTGTTGTTGTTGCTGCTGCTGCTACTTTAAATTCTAATTTTTGTTACTCTGTGGGGTGTGCTTGTGAGTAGCGTGGCAGTTAGAGTACAGCTTTCTCTCCTTCCACCACCGAGTGTGGGGATTGAATTCATGCCCCTGAGTTTGTGAAGTACCCTGCTTCCCTGGTTCTCTGCTTTGCCTGTGCGTGTGCGTGACTAGATGCCTCAGGCTTCTTGCCATGCTGGGCTGACCTGGAACTGAATTGAGTTGGCTTTCATTAGGATATTGTCATAGCAACAGTGAAATAAACTATTAGCCAGGGCTCCCTAAGAAACAAGAGATTCTATTTGTTTATTTAAATGGGTTTTATTAGAGTGGTTTACAGGCTGTGTTTCGGGTGATCCAACAATGGCCATCTCATGACAGAAAGGCCAAGAGTCTGATAGTTCTTCATTCTGGGAGACTGGATTTACCAGCAGCTCTAGTTTGCTGCTGGAGTCCTGGAAGCTGCCTAGAGAGCTGCTAGTTTTCAGTCTGCATTGGACTCCCGCAGAAATGCCCCAGCCATAGGATAGATGAACTCGCTGGCAAGATGAGGCAAGTAGGAAGAAGCCAGGGCTCCTTCTTCCATGGTCTTCTGTGCACACTGCCACCGGAGGGTGGAGGCCCAGAGGGTGGTGGGTATTGCCTTCTCAAACAATCTGAGGAGGAAATCCCTCAGAGGTACACCCTGCAGCCTTGGTTTTAGTTGATTCCGGATGGTGAATCTTAGTTGCAAACCAAGGTTAATCCACTCCTTGTCAGTAAACACACACAGTCAGATCCCCTCCTGCTTAAATTCCAAATGAAAACAACTGCTAGGTAATAATTCCACCTGACAGAACTGCAAATGCACCGGATATTTTAGAGTAGGTGGCACTGTCAGTTTATATCACTTTACATGATAAAGAAATAAAATACAAGAAACATAAACAATCTGCTTAATAGATGTGTATATATGCACAAGCACATTCTTAACAGAATAGGACAGAAGCACTCGTGTCAGTTACAGCCGTCTTTTCTGCATCTATTAGCTAGCTCAAGCCTTGTTGGGTTTTTTGGGGGGGGGGTACTTGAGATCTGAACTGTCAGATCTGAACCCTCAGACTTGTTTACTGATTGAGGTGTTTCCCCAGCCCCTCCGTAGTATTTTCAAAGAAATAGATTTTATATATTCATTTCAGCTTTACAGTATTAATTCATGCTCATTGTGGAAAAGAAAGAAATCTGCCACCTGAAAACCCCCACATTTACATAAAAACACATTTTGAAAACAATCTTCCAACTGGAGAGAGGCTCAGTGCTTAAGAATGAACACAGGTTTTGCAGGGGACCTGGGTTCAGTTCCCATCATCCACATGGTGGCTTAGAACCACCTATCACCCACATGGTGGCTTAGAACCAGCTCACAGCCATCACAGCCTTCTCCAGTTCTAGAGGACTCAGTGCTTTCTGACCCCCACACCTGGTTCACATACATAAGTAGAGAAAATACTCATATACAGAAAATAAAATAAGTAAGCCTTAAAAATTCTTTAAAACAAAAAGAAAACAATCTTTTATAAGTTTTGTAACAAGCGTTTTCTTACCTTTCTCATCAGGTGGATATAACCACGTCATAAAGAAAGTGTTCTGACACTGCCATTGGTCACACTGACTGAAACAAAAAGTTGATAAAAAAAAGTCTTCTAAGTAAAAATCAGTGTATTGTTTTTATCTCATTGATTGTATATAGATCTTAAAAATGAACAGTTACTTCTAATTAAATAGGCATTAACCTATACACGTTTAGTGATTAAAACATTAGGCATAACTAGACACATCAGTGTTTAAATTATAGCAATATATTAACTAACAAATTCCTAATTGCTAGTAATTACTGCCAGGAGAAATTCATTTTTGTGTTCCTGTGCGTGTGTGTGCGTGCGTGTGCATGCCATGGTGCCTGCTTAGAGATCAGTAGACACATTTGCAGATACTAATTCTCTTCTGTGAGTGTACTGGAGATCAAACTTAGGTTGTCAGTTAGGCTTTATGTGACAAGCACCTTTACTCGCTGAGCCACCCTGCTTTTGTTTTATTAATTAATTTATTTGTGTGTGTGTTTGTGTACATGTGTTCAGATTTATAGTGTCAGATTTGTAGTTAGTATCCTACCCTATTATAGTTAAAAACCCCATATTTTTATGTAAAAAAAATCAAAGATAAGGTATAAAGATGATGACAAGCACATTTAAGTCAGAATTCTGAAAGGAGATGATGATGATGATGTTTATTAAAAGCACATCTGATAGGCCTAGTGTGCATAAGCTATTCTTTTGTAGTTTACATTGTCTCCAGTGTGATCTGATTCTTTGGATCATAGTTATAAGACTATGCAAATGTAGGTTAATATCATCAGTACTGGTCAGGACAATTAGTAGTTGGTATATTTCATAAAGCTGTTGAACAGAGTCCTTGTTAAATTAAAAGACTCAATGACATATGGGTCAGTAGATATCAGAAGAGAATAATAGACACCAAGTAGTTTGTAGAGTTTGGATTGGGGTTTTTGTCAATTGAGAGTAGCTCATTATTTACAGTATACTGTAATATTTGGTATGTTATTTCTGCCTTTAATAATTCTAGTTTAGAAAAGTTGTAGTATATTCCAATAAGCACTATGCTTTTGCCCCTTGAAGCCATCAGTCACTAACCTTTGACCATATCTGCTTTTTTTCTACTCTTATCACTTTTCAGCTTTTTGGCCAAGATATTGCGCGCCCTCCCCCTCCCCCTCCCCCCACGACTTTTTTACTTTTTGTTTTTCTTTTCCTGCCTGATTGATTTGTGTTTTAGTCCCTATAAACTTGGCTATGAATCTTCTAAGAAGATTTTTCTTAGCAGCCAAACCAAAGGACATTGTTCACACCTATGGATTTCATTTGGATAAGATGCTTTTATGCTAATATGCTTCAGTCAACTCATGTATACATTTCAGTGTTATGGCTTCGGTTCTTATGTCTCCTCACTAAGTGCAGGGGCTATCCTTTATAAAACAGATGACATGAATTATTTTATGAATTGCTTTACGTTAAAATAACACACTTTGGATAGATTACCGTACATATGTACTTGAAAGGATTATTTAAAGAATCAAATGTAGTGGCTAGTTTCCTGTACGGTGAATGATGTGAGTCATAGAAGTTTGACTAAAGTTTATTATTGTAACAGACCTTTGGAGTTCCTCTTAAGCCTGTGGTTAGCAGACAATGCTAATCTATGTAAACTAATTTTGGAATCATGTTTTCTTTTTCCTTACAGTTCTATAAACATGTGGTACAGAGTGTTGAGAAATTCATTCAGAAAGTAAGTACATATGCTCTTTACTACATAGGCTAAATGTGCTATGATTTGTATTGATTCTTTCTGTTCTCATTTATTCATTATTCATTTATTTTTAACATGTGATAGAAGTTTTAGAGAATATTTTTATTTGTATGAGTGTTTTACCTACGTGAATGTATGTGTAACAAGTGTGGATCCCCTAGTGTTAGAGGTGTTGGTGAGTGACCATGTTTGTGTTGGGAACTGAACCCAGGTCTTCTTCAAGAGCAGCAAAGGCTCTTAACCACTGAGCCATTCTCCAGCCCCTTATGTTCTCCTTTAAATTAAATACTTGAGTTAAAGTTATTTTGATTGACTGTTAGAAAGAAACTCCTGCTGTTGCAGATGTGGTTCTGCAGGTGGAGTGCTGGCCTAGCATCCCCCTCCAGCATCTTGGAAAATAGGACCGTGCAAGCATACAGGTGCACGCTGTAGTTTCTGCCACCGTCCAGGTAGACGTTGGAGGATCAGGGCTTCAAGTCATGATTGGGCTCAGCCAAGTAGATGTCCATCTGGACTAGGCCAGGTTCTTTCTTCAGACAAAAAGTAACTCCAGTTGTTTTACTTCTGATTCAGAAATAAAGTACGACCGCTGTTTTGATACATCTGAAAATGATAGCCTTTAGGCAGATTTTTTTGGGGACGGGGGTTGATTTTTTGAGACAGAGTTTCTCTGTGTAGCCTTGGCTTTGTAGACCAAGCTGACCTCGAACTCAACACCAATTTACCTGCCTCTGCCTCCTGAGTGCTGGGATTAAAGGCGTGTGCCACCACGCCCGGCAATTAGGCAGATATTTTTGCCAAATTTGTTTTGTATCTTGAAATGTTACATCATTAGGTGATTATGATTGGTTTTTTTTTTATCAAATGTTAAAATTTCTTCTGCGTATGGCCTTTAAGGAGATTGTCACTAGTCATTTTAGGCTGTATGCTTAGAAAGCAACTTTGTAGCTATGTAAAATATGGGTTAAATATTGTTCCTCTTATTCATTTTGTCTGAGCCAGTAATGTATTAAATAATTCTACATATTTTGTAGATCTTACAGCTTCCTTTCCAGGGGAAACGAGGCATATGAAAGTTAAATACCAGTCTTGCTGCTGTTAGAGCAGGAACTCCAATGTCAGGAACCTGGAGGCCATGGAGGGTGCTGCTTACTGACTTGTTGCGAATGGCTTGCTCGGGGATGGCACCATCCACACAGTGGGCTGAGCCCTCCCATTTAATCATTAAGAAAATGTGCTGCAGCTTGTTTTGCTTTGGTTTTGGTTTAAGTATTTATTTCTTTTATGTATAAGTGCTTTATCTGCATTTACACCTGCAAGCCAGAAGAGGGCATCAGATCCCAGTATTAGATAGTTGTGAGCCACCGTGTGGTTGCTGGGAATTGAACTCAGGACCTCTGGAACCACTGGGGCCATCTCGCCGGCCGCACAGCTTGATGTTATTGAGGCATTTTCTTAATGGAGGCCCCTCTTTTCTCATGACTTGAACTTGTATCAAATTGACACAAAACTATCCAGCACACGTACAGTTTTTGTTATCAGAGTCTAGATGACTCAGTCAGTTCTTTGTGCTCTTGTGATGAGCATTCTATTGATGCCAGTTTGTGGCAGGTTTATTTAAGACTTACGCCTTAGAAACTTACACTTTACTGACTTACACTTGACATTAACATTTAGCAAGGTTGCAGTGTATTATGGAAGTAAAGGGATCAAAATACGATTACTGTGCCTCTAAGCTAGCTTGTCTTGAATAATTGATCTAACCTGTTTTTTGATTCTGCCCCTCTAGTAACAAAGATTAATTTAGCTGGGTGTGGTGGTGTAGATCTTTAATCCCAGCATTTGGGAGACAGAGGCAGGCAGATCTCTGTGAAGCTAAGGCCAGCATCAAAGTGAGTTCTAGGACAGCCAGGCCTATATAGAGACCATGTCTCACAAAACCAAAATTTAAAAAAAATATTTTTTTTCATTTATAATTTTTGATTTAATTTTTATGTGTATGAGTTTGCTTGCATGTATGTGTGAGTAACATGTGTGGTTGGTATTCATGGTGGTCAATAGAAGATATCAAATTTCCCAGAACTGTAGCTATAGGCGGGTGTGATGGGAGTCAAACCCATGTCCTCTGGAAGAGCAGTATATGTTCTTAATTAAGCACTAAGCCATCTCTCTACCCTCTTTTCCTCTTTTTAAGATCTCACTTCCTCCATAAAATAGTCTCCATAAAGTTTCTCCATAAAATATTGGTTAAACATTTTGGGATTGAGTAGTTTAGATAAAGATAAGATGAAAGTATACTATTTTTTTTAAATCAAACCGTAAAATGCAGCATTAATGACTTAAAAATTTCTACTACTAGTATAAATCTTTTAAAGAGTCTTTAAAGGGTCTAATGTAGAAGCCATTACTCTTAAATTTGACTATGTGGGAATTGTGTAGGCACTCTTGCTGGAATGCAGACAGTGTCACTGTGAGTTTGGAGAAGAGCCTGAGATCTGTGTTTCCTCCAGTTCCTGGTTGATGCCCTAGCTCCTCATTCAGAAGTCAGTTTGGATAGACAGGTTTCAGAAGAAACTTACAGATTAATAGTTTTTGATGGATGGGATTTGAGGCAGAAGTATGTTTGGTCAAGTAAACTATTTCATAATTTTGGGAAGACCTCAGTAAGGCTGTTCCATAGTCCGCAGGAAGAAGACAGCTGTCTGGGGAGAAAGTGAAGTGCTTTGTCTCTGACACCTGCTTAAAGACTGAGCTATGGATTCATGTAATGGTTAAGTTGATCATGCTTATTTTCTGTTAAACTTAATTTTTGAGTAATTATATATTTATGTGTTAGGTCAGTGAACAACATGTCCTAATAACATAGGTTGTCTGTAACTTTCACTCAGTTATTTTGGGTGGCAACATTTTGTATAGAATAAGCATGCTTAAACTGAAAATCCAAAATCCAAATTGTCCCAAATCCTAAAATTTAAAAATAAACATGATACTCATTTAACCTTATAGAGAATGTTGGACAAGTAGAATTAGCCCCGTGAGATGGTCATGGACTCAGTACCATTCTCTTGAGGATTAACCCAGCTGTTACATGTATGAAGTAGGTTTTTTCCCCCTTTTGTTTCTGCTTGGAATTCTTTTGTAGGTTGTTCCACAGGCTGAGCATTCACACTGATAAGCACTGGGTTCCTTTCTGACTTAGAAACGAAGTGGATGAGAACATTCATGTTCAAATTGTGGGATAAATGCAGGCTTTCATGCAGGCCCCTAGTAAGGCATCTTTTCTGTTATGGAAATTGCCAAAGTATTTTCCAGATTGGCTGTACCATTTTATGTTGACTTTACACACTGTCGATAAATAATACAAGGTGTTATGGTTCTATGTATTAGTCATAAAAATTATAGATAGAATGACAAATGAGAAATTAACATTAAAATTGACTTTTTATAGGACAACTGCTTGGAATACTTGGGCCTCCAGCTTTTGATGTAATGAATGGAGCGAGAAAACCTATGTTCTGTTAATTCTCTACTCTTTTTTGTTTGTTTGTTTGTTTGTTTGTTTGTGACAGTCTCTGTGTATATGATGTGACACATGCACATTCCCTCACATGTGCGTGCGTGTACACACACACATGCAAGCATGCATGCACGCATGTATGCAAGTGCACACAAATAAAATAGTAAGTATGTAACCTTAAAAGAACAGAGATCCCAACACTAGGCAGACAAAGGCAGGATTGCTGTGAGATCGAGGCCAGGCTCATCTACAAAGTTAGTCCAGGACAGCCAGGGCTACACAGAAACTGTCAGTCCTTCTACCTTATGGGTTCCTGGAGATCAAACT
Organism: Acomys percivali; assembly: GCA_907169655.1. Taxonomy (NCBI): domain Eukaryota; kingdom Metazoa; phylum Chordata; class Mammalia; order Rodentia; family Muridae; genus Acomys; species Acomys percivali. The sequence goes on from OU015750.1 coordinate 106,577,442, forward strand.
CAGGTCATCATGCTTGGTGGCAGGTACATTTACGGGCCGAGCTATCTTACCACCTGTGTACTTTTTATAAGACTGAAGTAAAGAGCTACAGACACTAAGGAACTATAAGTTTTAGCAGTACTATTTGGGTCAGCTCTATGCTATGCTAATCCTCTGTATAATAAAAAAAAAAATCAGCTTACATTAGTTGTTATGAATCACAAAATTAATTTTGAATCAGAGGCCCTCATGACTTGCTGTCCTTTCTGTTACCTATAACCTAACCGTTGTGTTAGTTACCACAACTAACACAATGAAATGCACTGGTGAAGTATTTAGTTCCATACATGAAGTTTTTATGATTAAATAGCTCCTTTTTGTCCAGGAGAAGCCTACCATTTTGTATGACTGCTATAAATTCATCTGTCTCATACTCAGGACAGAATGTTATCACTCAGCACTGTTTGTTTCAAAGTTTATTTATTTGTGTGCATTGGTGTTTGCCTGCATGTGTGTCTGTGTGAGGGTGTCATATTGGAGTTACAGACAATTGTGAGCCACCATGCGGGTTCTGGGAATTGATTCCAGGTCCTTTGGAAGAGCTCTTTCTCATTGAGCCGTCTCTCCAGCCCTGTTTGTTTTAATGCAGTCTGGATGCTCTGTCTTACTGGGCTGTACTCAGTGGTGTTGTGGCTACTATTAGCTGCCATAAGACCCGCAGAATAGGGGCTGTTTCTGGATTTTGATAATGTTCTGTCAATTAATTGTTACTGCCTAAGTTGGACACTTTGGGCTTTTATTAACTTCTAAATTTTCTAGTGCTTTATGTCGGTTATAAAATAGACTCATTTGTTGTCATTTTCATGAAGCAGACATGGAAAATAGATAAAAAATTATGACAAATACTCTTGGCACTACTATAATTTTTTTGTCCAGAAACCTTGATCTTTCACAACAAGTGCCTGTTTTATCTTTAATCATGTATGCATGTGTGTTTGTGTATGCCGCGTTTGTACAAGAGCATTTGGAGGCTAGCGATGTTGGAGACCTAGAGCTGCAGTTAGGGCAGTTGTGAGCCACTCGTTGTTGGTACAGGGACCAGAACTGTGGTCCTCTGCAAGAACAGGGTAAGTTCTCAGCTGCTGAGCCATCTCTCCAGCCGCCAAATGTCTGTTCTAAAGATTTAATTAGTACACAGTGTTCTGCCTGCATGTAACAGCAGCAGGCCAGAAGAGGGCACCAGATTTCGTTGTAGATGGCTGTGAGCCATCATGTGGTTGCTGGGAATTGAACTCAGGACCTTTGGAAGAGCCTGCAGTGCTCTTAACCTTGAGCCATCTTTCCAGCCCCCAAATGTTTGTTCTAAAATAAAGCTGAAGCAGTTGGTCATCCATTGTTTCATTTATTTTTCCACCTTTTGCTTTTTCCCCAGGAAAAATGGCAAAGCCTGTTTTGAGCACTTGTTATAGTTTCCTTTGTTCTCCCACTTAGATATGTACATTTTTATGTATCATCAGTCGCAGCAAGGATGGACTTTGATCGTGTGTGTATGCTGTGCCCTTGGATGTGTGCACAAGGATCTGGGCATTTAGGTGCTGGGAACTTGAAAGGCTTACACTCCCAGAGGTTTCTTGTCCACATTTACTTTTTACTAACATTTCTTTGCCCTAATTAATATATTTTAGGTAAGCTCTAAATGCCACACCTGTTTATATATATGATGAGCTGCTTTTTCCTAATGTCTTACCTTTTATTATGAAGTACATATGCATATATAGAGAGAGTTGCCATAGACACAACTACATTTTTATAAGGACAGGACTCTGTAATTGCCATTCATTTCTTGCAGTTAGACTAAAGGCAGCTACCTCTTCTTAATCCCCTGCATTTTTCTCTGCCCAAGTAACTATAGACAGGCGCTGTTTTGTCTCTGTTTGGTGTTAAAATAAGTCTGAGCTCTTTTTAAAATCAGAGAATATTAGTTGCTATAATCAAATTCATGGATAATACTTCGAAAATTAACAGCACAGCTAAATTTGCCCAAAATTCAAGTGTTTTTTTATTTTCTTTTTCGACCCCCCACCCCACCCCCAGTGATCTACCTGCCCCTGCCTCCTGAGTGCTGGGATTAAAGGCGTGCACCACCACACCCGGCCCAAAATTCAATTTTTATACCACTAAAGACTGGCAGTTCATAGACTGCTTTTTTAGATAAACAGAAAAATTACCCACATGGTGTCACCCTGTGTCCTGTGATAGCCACCAACAGTATCATCCAGTTATTTGAAGATGGAGCCACTTGTTATTTCCCCAGTCTAGTTTGTGTTCTTTAGTGATGACTTTAGTATGTGCAAGGAGCAGCCCCTGTTTGAATGGAGTTCCTGAGTGAAGTGTGTTTACATATTGCAAAGAATGGTGCTGAACCTGCCCAAAGACCTCTTCATCACTCTGATTATAGTTACAGATACCAACTTGGACATAATTCACATCTCACAAGTACAGTTAAAGGTGTAGTCACCCTGTCCTTACCTTTCTTTTAACAAGAGAATGCTTCTTTTGCAGCATGAGAGATTGAAAGTTACTTGAATACTGTTATAAGACTGTGTATCTCAGATCATCTAATATGATAATAGCATTAATAGTTATAAGGGGTTAGACATTAAGGTGCATCCCTGTAATCCCAGCTGTTCAGGAGATACCACTCATGATTACAAGTTTCTAGGCCTGTCCAGCAATATAGTGAGATGGTGTCTGAAAAGCAAACAAATGTCATCATCAACAAAATAATTCAGATTGAAAATGTTGGGGAGGCTTAGGAAATTTTACTTTCAGTCTGTGAGAAGTTTCAAATATTTTTTGTGAGAAGTTTTTACTTTTGATGTATTGATTGTTATATTATTTAAAACAAGAATTTAAAACAGTTTGCCATTCTGTGTGTGATAAGGTGGTGGCATATACTAATGTAAGAAACTCTGCCCCACAGTGTGTGTGTGTGTTCATGTAAAGAGTGTGCTTCTGTGTGGCAAGGAGTGTGTTTGTCTTGGTGCTGTGCTGCTTGGCACTCTGCTGCTGCAGCTCTGCAGCTCCAGTCTTCACCTTTCTCTGGGGGGCAGTTGTTTGGAGTGGGTTGTGAGGCACTGTGATTTTGTGATCAGTGTGCTGTAAGTCGAAGAAAAAGACATGGTTAAAAAACACATTGATAACATGCTTTGCTTATTATTCAGTACTGATTTATCTCATTAGCAGCTTGTGAATCCTAAAAAAATATTTTCTGAAATGTATTGTTTGGCTACGTAGTTGTGTGAGTGTGTAAGGAAGATGGTTTGGCCAGCTACATGAACTGAAGGGAAGTACCAGTGGGGGTGGGCATGAGGAGAAACTTCAGGCTGTCAAAAAGAGCAAATTTTAAGGAGTTGGTTTTTGATTCTTCAGTTTATTCCAATTTTAAATGTTTAAAAACCACCTTTATTGCCACCTTTGATGGACTACTTCAAGCACTTAGTAGCAGAAAGTCTTGATATCCGTTCCTTTGAATTAGTGTTTAAATTTCTTTTTATTTTCTTGATTTCATAAAGACCATTAGGGTAATCTGAAGGAACATGCTAAGTGCCCACTAAAAGCCCACTAGACTTTTTCAGGATTAATTTATTCATTGGGCTGGCTGCAAATTTATTTCAGATGCTTTTGTTGTTAACATTAAATGGTGGCCTAAGGATTTTTTTTTCCCCCACTGATATGTGAAACTTTTAAAATGCGTTTCAAAATATGTACTTTAAAAACAAACGTTTAAAAAATGAAATCTGTATTAACAGGTTTCACTTAGGTCTTGTGTATGATTCTAAATATACAGAGTTCCAAGAAGTGTTTTTACGTGTAGCTGGTTAAATGATTTCAAGAAAATAAATTTGAGTATAATATTTGACCTAATTATACCCAGAAGTAGACCCTCCTTTGTCATTGTAATTTAGTTTTAGTCCATATATGTTTTTGAGGCAAGTTTTCTTGGGGCTGGATAGATGGCTTAGTGGTTGAGAGCAGCAGCTTTTGCAGAGGACCTGGGTTCTGTTTCCTGCCCCTACATGACAGCTCACAGATGTTTGTAATTCCATTTCCACGGGATCCTGAGTCTTTTTCTCTTTTGGAGGCACCTGCTATGAATGTGGTGTACATCTGCACACAAATGCAAAATACTCATAGAGTGAATAAAGCAAAGAAAACCAAGTTTTCTTAGGTTTTTTTTTTTGTTTTTTGTTTTTTGTTTTTGTTTTTTGGTTTTTTTTTGTTTGTTTTTTGTTCTAGAGTAGAAAGTTTGATTCCAATTACATAAGCTAGGAAGAAGCCATGTGCCAGGAAGTAGAGAACTTTTAATTTACAAAATAGATCATAGACAAATCAGTTACAAAATGCTGATCCAGTGGGCTAGTTTGAAAATATTTGCATGTTTTGGCACTTCAAAATTTCCCAGAATTTGTATGGTGCTTGTGACATGTCTCCTTTCTAGAGGAGGTGTTTGAGACCACTTTAAACCAGCTGTCTCATTGGTTCTTTTACTGATACATAAGTGAGAAGTGGGGCCTAATGCATGCTTGCAAAGCACTTTCTAACCCTTTCCCTCATTTTGCTTCCATTGATTGTTCGAGTTTTTAAAAATCATTAAATACTTTAAAAAAATAACTGTATCAGGTTGCTTTTAGTCATTGAAGTCAGTTATGCAGTGCTAGTTTGGAACTTGGGTGAGTGACAGTTGACTTGAATGCATTGAATAGTCAAAGTAGATTCAGTTCTTAAAGATACTATTCCAGATAATGGACAGTAAGGTCTAGGTGGAGTCTGCTTGTGCATTACAGCGTGAGCAGTGTTTTTATTTGAGTAGGGTTTATAATGTTTTTTTCTATCAAGGATTTTATCTCTATTTCCTTCCCCTTCTCACTCTTTTCTCATCAGTGTAAACCAGAATACAAGGTACCTGGACTTTATGTTATTGACTCCATTGTGCGACAATCCCGGCATCAGTTCGGTCAAGAAAAGGATGTGTTTGCACCCAGATTTAGTAATAACATCATTAGCACTTTCCAGAATTTATATCGTTGCCCGGGGGATGACAAGGTATAGTATGACTTTGTTAAAGGAGATATGCTACTCTCTTGTCTTTAGAGCCCGCCGATTACCTTCTGCATGACCTTCTGTTGATGTTGACTCTTAATTTTAATAATTTAATAGTTATAACCGCCATACTTTTTTTTACTCTTACAACTTTTAGAGAGCAAAAAATATAGTTGCTTTTACTACTTTTTAATTTATTGAAACAAATTTCAGTAAAAGAAATTGGCTTCAGAAGTGAATTAGACATTTAGTTGTGCATATAACCAGTTTAGGATTGTTATTTGAGTTAATCTTTATATTTCAGTTATGTGGAAAATGTATCTGCCAAGCAGTTCATAGAAAAGTACATATCAAAATTCTTTTGTTGCAATTTTCTAAGTGCTGAAGACCAACACTTAGATCTTAGTGTGTGTAAGTATTCTGTAATTAGCAGGTAAAGGTCAGAGCTAGGATTAAAGCAAGTTAGTTCCCTTCATATCTCTTCTGAAATTACTAGAACATTACTTAAGTTGATGCTGATTTGGAAGGGATATGTTTTTTTTCCCCCTTTCTGATTTTAAGTTAGAAAAAGGTTAAGAGTTGGAGAATAGGGCTGGCTGGAGATGGCTCAGCTGTTCAGCCCCTCATCCCCCGCCACCACACACTTAAAAAAGAGAAAAGGGGGTAAGGGTTATAAGGAAGAATCACCAATCGAAGCTTATAACAAGATTGTAGCTTTATTTTTAATCACTGCTATGTCTTGAATTTTAAAAGTCAGTATTAAGCTGACAAATTTATTATAGCATACTCTTTGTAAGTATTCTTGGATATACTTTCTGGTAGTTCTTGTATTTTGCTTTAATTATTTTGGTGTTATGGTAAGCCTAGCTAGGAGTCCTAAAGAGTGTTTCAGATTTTCGATCACACACCTTACTTAATGAGTTCTTAAAATGGAATCCTATGTAACATAATTCATTAACTAAAACAGTAAGTAGCAGCACTGATTTAGAAATCATGCTGATTTTCTTGAATTTCTGACAGTTAAGAGTGCACAAATCCATCTTGATCTTGTAGGCTTCACGACTAATACATCTCAGGAAAGCCTTTATGGATAATGCATTTTACCAGCCACACGAGAAAAGATTGCATGAAACTGTAATCTCACTAGTGAAGGAGGGGCATGGCTGTAGACCCACAGAGTGTTGGTGGGAGTGCTTCTTTGAAGAACATACTGAGTGCCAGACATTGAGCAATGTTCATAGAAGCCAATGGAATGCCCAGTTCTTTGTGAGTGCTGCTCCCGTGCAGAGGCAAGAGTTGAATCAGAAGGCTGAACCATTTGTTGTATAAATCTCCCCCCTTCCCTTCCCCCCCCCCTTCCCCCCCTGTTCCCCCCCTCCCCACAGGGTTTCTCTGTGTAGCCTTGGCTGTCCTGGACTCACTTTGTAAACCAGGCTGGCCTTGAACTCACAGCGATCTGCCTGCCTCTGCCTGTTGTGCTGGGATTAAATACATGCACCACCACGCCCAGCACTGTGTAATTTTTCTCATGCATCACTTGCCATATAAACATTTATACATTTAATGCAACTGCTGTTATTTAAATTAAACTAAATATTTTTACTCATTTTTGTTTGTTTTCTTTCTTTTTTATTAACTTATTCAGATTACATCACTTGTTATCCCATCACTTATATACAAGTTTTGTTTGTTTTCAAGACAGGATTTCTTTATGTAGCCCTGGTTGTCCTGGAACTCACTCTGTAGACCAGGCTGGCCTTGCATTCAAGAGAGAGCCACCTGCTTCTGCCTCTTGAGTTCTGGGATTAAAGTCATGTGCCCACCACTTCCTGGCTAAAATCTTTATTCTTAAAACTGTTAATTTTACTATTACAGCTATTGTTTTCTTTTCCAATGCTTAACAGCAGCCTCTTAATTTTTTTTCTTAAAGTAACAAATGGCCTTAGAATAGTAATAACTGGTAGTTTTTGGTTATAGAACTTTTATATGAAATATTTGTGACTCAGATTGTTCTATGTTGACGTTAAGAGGATAGTTTTATTATTACTCCTCCTTTTCTTTCTTTCTCTGTGTAGCCTTGACTGTCCTGGGCTTGCTTTGTAGACCAGGCTGGCCTCGAACTCACAGAGATCCGCCTGTCTCTGCCTCCTGAGTGCTCGGAACACAGGCATGCCCACCATGCCCGGCTGCTTTTATTATTCTTAACATGGATTCAAGTGATTGTTACTGACTTAAGTCTATGCTCTAAGTAAAATACTTATATTTCAAGAAGTAGGTGTAATTGATGTTTATTTAAAGAAAAAAAAGCCTTTAAGGTAAAAAAAAAAAAAAATATGGTGAAACCTTTTGGAACACCCTTCATTGCTGGGTATGACTTGGTTGCAGTCCTGAAGCAACCAAGGATCTGTAAACCCATCCTTCAAGCAAGGAGACACTTAAGTATGAATCTCTGCTCACCAGCTCTCAGTATTCCTGAGTGTGGCATAGAGATCTGTATAATCAACCCAGTCGTCAAGTTTGTATTTCTTTGAATAAGACATATGCAACAGTTGTGTCAATAGAATATGAGAACTAAGGTGGGATTGCACATGAACTCTATTGGAAAAAGAAGAGGGTTCCAGTATGTTGCAGTAGAGCTGTGACTGGCATCCTGTAGCTTTGCCTCAAGGTACTTGTGCTTAAGAGCTGCACATTCTAGCAGCAGACCATTGGTTACAGGCACAATTCAGGAAAAGCACAAGAAAAATTTGTTATAGTTTTATTTTGTAAATGATGAAACTGAGGGTTTAAATATTTGTAAAATTTATTGACATCGTGGCCTAGGACCCAAGTGAATGAGAAGTGTCAGGCACATACGTCATAAACTTTATTAAGAGTTGCTTAAATACATGACTGCATGAATAATGGAACGTACCCTAGGTACAGAACAAGGTGAGGTTAAAACAGAGCGTGATGTATCTGTGGGACTGACTGGGTTGACATTCTTTGAGAGAGGAGTGAATTGGATACACAGCTGCCATCAAAGGGCCTGTTAGAAAGAGACAAAGATGGAGAAGTTGTGGATTTTATTTATTTTTGCAAAATGATAAAGGACTGAGATCATTCTAAGTCATGAAATAATATAGAGCATTATTGATACAGAATATAATTTTTACCCTGAGGACCAAATTGTGTCCTGACGATGTAGTGTTAGCTTTACTCATCTAGGGAGAGAGTGAGTAGGAACAGTGAAAAAAGAAGAGAGGAGAGAGAGGGCTGTGCTTCACGCTGTGCATAGAGAAGTGTATTGTTTTGGGTTTAAAGTACATTAATGGCAAGGTTCTTAGACAGGAACTGAGTTTGGTAAATTGTCCTTTTTCTTTTGGTCAGGGAAACATGCTGAACACAGGCGCTGAGCTACATTTCTTAAGTGGAGAAATGCCCTTTCTAAAATTATTTAAATAGCTTATAAAGTGAACTTTTTAAAGAGTCACATTAGATGAGGACTTTGTCCCGAAGTTACTTGCTAGTTCAGAAGGTAAGCATTGTGTGAGTCAGGGTTAAATTCACCTTTATGTGTGCGCGCGCATGGTATTGAGATAGAGTCCGACCCTGCCTTTGGAGTTCCTAGGGCAAGGCGGGTGAGGTAGCAAACAGGTAAAGCTGTTGAGGCCTGGGCACCTTCCTGTGATCCTGGAACCTGTGGAACGGTGGGAGTGCGAGGGCAGTTTTGTAGGCAACTGTGTTATCAATCCCTTGTGACTTGGTGTACATGGAAGATGGAACCTAGTTGTCACCTACATATGCTAAATGCAGCTTTCATTTATCTTGTGTACCAAGTTGCCTGAAGTTAGCATTGCAGAATGGTAAAAACAGGTCAGGTTGGAGTTTGCCACAGGCGTGTTTGAATCTCTCTTTACATTGTATGCCCACATGACATAAATAAGTGTGTTAAGATGTTGAAAGCAGAAAACATTGGAAAATGCAGAATAGTTGAAAACAGTTTTAGAGATGGACTTTACCATAGAAATAGTTTAATCTTTATGTCCTATGCTCAGATAATCTGTGAAATGAGTTGTGCTACCATTTTGAAAGCAAAAAATTTAAAGTGTACTTTTTCTTCATTTTTCTAGAGTAAAATAGTCAGAGTATTAAACTTATGGCAGAAGAATAATGTGTTTAAGAGTGAGATTATCCAGCCTCTTCTGGATATGGCAGCAGGGATTCCTCCCCCAGTTGTCACCCCTGTTTTGGCCAGCACTACTGCAGCTATGAGCAATACTCCAGGTATGTACCTATAGGACAGACTCAGTGTCTGAGATTCCAGCCATACTCCACACCCTGTTTTTCATGTGTAAACCAACAAGGTGACAGTGCAGAGGAATTTGTCCAATATTAGATAACTAAGGAGAAGTGACTTGGGTGCTTAGTTTCATGGCATGTGCTTTTAATCCTTATACCAGGGAGACAGAGGGATGTGTGTATCTTTAAGTTCTTGAAATAAAACATTATTTTTGCTGTTAATCTAAAATTTAGAAAACAGTTTTTAAAATTGATTTTATTTCCTTTTTTTCAGTCATCAGAAGCATAAACATACATTTTGGAAGATGTATTTATTACAATTCATTTTTGGTTTGTTTAGCACTACCAGGGATTGCGTTCAGGGCTTAGCATATACTAGGCAATCACTCTTCCACTAAGCCACACCCCCAGTTCGCAATGGCAGTCATCTGATTTATGTTGTCTGTAAATCATTAAACTTGTATATATAACTTAACTTGATGTCTTTGGGGGGGGTGTTTTGTTTTTGTTTGCTTGTTTGTTTATTTCTTTGTTTTTGAGACAGGGTTTCTCTGTGTAACAGCCCTGGCTGTCTTGGGCTCACTTTGTAGACCAGGCTGGCCTTGAATTTGCAGAGATCCACCTGCCTCTGCCTCCTGAGTGCTGGGATTAAAGGCGAGTGCCACCACCTCCGCCGGGCTTTAACTTGATGTTTACAAGAGATTTGGGGGATGTAATTTTTTAAGAATAACCCAAAAGTTGCTTAATAAAGCCAAGATTGCTTTAATTATTTCAACATTTTATCTTCTTGGGACATTCAAATGATAGTTTCCATTTTGCTCTGAACTCAACATTTGTTAACCTTTTGGAACATAGTTTTTGTTGTACACATATTTACAGACATGCTGTTGTAAAAATGAGTTGTGAAGAAAAAATGGTTTTATCTTATATAAACTCAGTTTTTATCAGGAAAGACTATTTTTGTTATTTTTCCTTGTTGAAGAATTTTCTGTAGTAAACCTTTGGTGACAGACTTCTCTAAAGTGGTAGCCGAGTATAAGACAAGTGTGGACATATCCCATAAAGGCTGGAGTGGAGGATTTCCTTTCTGTTTGTGAAACTGCCTAATTAGTTACATAAAGGCTCTAAGTGTTTTTTAAGATTGAGGCAATAAAGTGAAAACATACTGTTTGTTTATATTTTATATATTAGTTAAATAAACCTTCCTACCTTTTCAAGTATTGCTTACATCTTTGGGTGTGTGATGTCTTTTCTAAAAGGAACACCGGTGACACCTGTTACTCCAGCCAATGTGGTCCAAGGCTTACCTGATCCATGGGTATCTCAGATAACAAACACAGACACACTGGCAGCTGTTGCTCAAATCTTACAGAGTCCTCAAGGTCAACAGGTGAGCAGTCCTTCCTCGTGTGCGCTTCCATAGCATGCAATGTCCTTTCCTTTTAGCAGTGGGAGTACTACACTTGTAACCAGTAAGTTACACTTGTAACTTGTATTCACTCAGTAATTCCTTGTGAACCTCACCTTCTTGTTCTGTCATTAGTTTTTTCTATATCAGAATACTGAGGTATTCTTGTGGCAACCATTGTTAGGTGCCATTGCTATCCCGTGGATAAAATAGGGTACTTCCTGTGGCCATTTGGAACCAATGAAGTCACTGTAGAGAAGTGACTGCCTTGGTGATTTTAACAGTGCTCTTGGGGGACATGGAGCTGTCAGAGAGGAATGGGCCAGCTGTCTTTCCCTTTCTTCCCATGTTGCTTCCTTTAGTCTAGTGTTTTAGAGAGTATGTCTTGGATGTCATTGTTGACCTTAGAGGTAAGGTCATGTTCATGTTGTTTTTTTTTCTATTATATATAATAATATTACAATGCTTTGATAATTGCATGGCTCAGTTTGTTTTCTCTTGTTGCTGTTTTAAGATAGATCTGAGATTATCTGCCACCTGAATGATATTTTATACCTTCTCATACTAAGTGTTAATAGTAGCTTTGTCATTTTCATTTTTCTAATCTTTACTGACAGTTAAAAATTATAAAAATTATACTGTATGGTTTTGTTTTATTAACAATGAAATTGTATTTATAAAGCAGTAATGTGATATTCAATGCATGTCTATTATTTGTAATAGTCAGGTCGAAGTAAATGGCATATTTACCACCTCAGCCATTTATTACTTCTTTTGGTTGTAAACAATTCTCTTTCCTTGCTGTGTTAAGATCAGCGCTATCTCCTCTAACCGCCCTCCTTCGCCCTAGAGCTGTAGTGCAGCTCACTCCTCACACAGCTGTGTCAGAACTGTTAGAGGACTGCTGCTTCAGCTTCCCTACAGCCCTTGTTTGCACCAGCTACTAACTCTGCAGGCTCATGAAGATTTCATTACTATATGTCTTATGCGCATGCACCTAAGTGTATAGAGGCCACAGCTTGCCTGCATGTATTCACTCCTCTACCATGGCCTTCCAGGGATGAAATAAACCCAGGTCACCAGGCTTGAGAGCAAGCACCTTTACTCACAGACATACCTCACCAGCCCTCTTACGTGTTTTTAGTTTTGTTTTATTTTTTAAGATTTTATTTTATTTATGTGTATATCTGGAGGCCAGAAGAGGACATTGGGTCATCTGGAGCTGGGGTTACAGGTGGTTGGGGCCTGCCTGACATGGGTGTTGGGAACCAAACCGGAGTCCTCTGGAAGTATGGCAAGTGCTGCACTGAGCCATTTCTTCAGCGCCGTGTTTGTTTTGTTTCTTAAAGGTGGGTGGAGAGCAGGAATAAGTATTGCTGCAATGGTAGTTTGCTCTGTTCATTGTTTTGTTTGTTTGGTTTTTCGAGACAGGGTTTCTCTGTGTAGCCTTGGCTGTCCTGGACTCCCTTTGTAGACCAGGCTGGCCTCGAACTCACAGAGATCCACCTGCCTTTGCCTCCCAAGTGCTGGGATTAAAGGTGTGGGTTTCTCTCAGCATACACTTCAAGTGACAGTTGTGACCGAGGGACGTCACGCCTGGAGCTACCAGAGACCATGGAGTTTGCTGGCTCACATTCACCTACCTTTCTTATAGGGTGACGCCACTCTCAGTGACCTGGGCCCTCCTACATCAATTAGTAGTTAAGAATGTGCTGCTAAGACAGGACCATGGGCGTTTGATTAAGGCAGTTCTTCTCTTGAGATTTCTTCTTCCCGGGTGACATTATGTTTGTATCAAGTTGACACCTAAAATCTTTCCTATGACATTCCACCCCTTGTTAACTTATGGACACCACTTTAAACCATAAAATTTCTTTTGTTGGCTCACCAAATCTTACATTAAGTCATAATATTTTTATATTTTTATATATATATAGCATATATATTTTTATATGCTATAACTTTGAAAAATCCAACAACACATTGAGGTCAGTATCTCTTTAAAAATCCACAGATCTGTTTATGGGCTCCTGTAAACTCCAAAAGACATTGTATTCTTTCTTATTGCAAGAAGGAAGAATCAGGGCAGTTACAGTCATATCAAACTGAAACCAACATCCAATAGTGTAAGCAGAGCTCAGTATGATCAGGGCTGGCTTCAAAGGGTTGAACGGTCCCATTTCTCTGGCTCTGCCACTCACATTACACACACAGCTTGTCTCATAGGCTCAAACCAGCTCTACCACACCGCCGCCACTGTCCTGGTGGACTTTACACGGTCTTGGCATCTCCAGTATGCCAGGGTCACCACTGCAACTTAGCTGCACTTTTGTCAGTGGCCTTTCCTGTCTTGTTTAGGGACTCTGACCCTGCCACATAGTGTGCCACTCTTTATTTTTATTTTATGTAGATGGGCGTTCTGCCTGAATGTCTGTGCCACATTCTTGCCTACTATTCACAAAGGGCAGAAACAGTGTTGGGTGACAGGTGACCTACCATGTGGGTGCTGGAAATTGGACCCCGGCCTTCTGGAAGAGCAGCCATTGCTCTTAATCACTGACCCATGTCTAGCTCTCATAGTGTCATAGGCGCTCTTTGCCTTCTTTGTGTGACCCTTCATTCATTTGAAGCTAGCACCATGTGGGAGACTAATATATGCCAAATTATTGTGCTGTCCCGTGTGTTGCCTTGGCTGCTTGTTGTGCACTGCTTCCATGCTACCCTAAAGAAATAATTCCCTGACGATTTTCATCATGGCTGAATTTTTAGCCCAACTGTCCAGACGCCATTGTTCCCAGCAGAGCACATTGGTTTTTCATGTCCGTAGCTTGTCTGACTACTGTTAATACTTTTCATTTCTGTCTTAGAATACCGTGACTAAAAGGGATTCATGGAAGAGTTTATTTTGGCTTAGATGTCCAGAGGGAGAAAAATCCATAGTGGTAAGGGAAGCATGGCAGCAGGCATGTAGAGCAAAAAGCTGCCTGGTCACATTTTGTCTACAGGAAGCCCAGAGATCACAATTTCAGCTGCAAACTCAAGCAAAGAATGTGAACTGGCCTCCAGTGATGCACTTCCTTCTTTGGCCAGGCTGCAAATCCCCCCTGTCCCTCTAAAGTTCATAACCTCCCAAACAGCACCATTGTTAGGGGCACTACATATTCAAATACATGCACCTATTGGGGCATTTCTCATTTAAACCACAACTTAGAAAAACATTTTCTCTGAAGGATGATAAAATTTATTAGCTAAAAATGTTTATCCATAAAAACCCAATATATCCCAGAATTATGAAAATATTTTTCCCTTCCAGCTTCAGCAGCTAATACAAACCTTGCAGATACAACAGCAGAAACCCCAGCCCTCCATCCTGCAGGCCTTGGATGCTGGTCTTGTGGTTCAGTTGCAGGCACTCACAGCACAGCTTACAGCTGCAGCTGCAGCAGCCAACACGCTCACTCCCTTGGACCAAGGAGTCTCTTTCAACAAGGTAGCAATTAGAAATACTGCTGTGTTCTTGTGACCTGATAAACTTTATGTCCGTCACATAGATTCTACTTCGTAATTTATTTTATGACAGTGTCGTATGTGTGTTTGATATTTCTGTGTAGCCGGTAGACCATGGTGGTCTATGTTCTATAATTTGACTTGATAAAATAATTAATCAGTATGTGCAAGCAAGCTGACATTTTATGTGTAGGCTTAACTGTGGAAAAATGGTGCGTTTTTTTGTTTGTTTTGTTTTTGTTTTTGTTTTTCGAGACAGGGTTTCTCTGTGTAGCCTTGGCTGTCCTGGACTCTCTTTGTAGACCAGGCTAGCCTCGAACTCACAGAGATCCACCTGCCTTTGCCCCCCAAGTGCTGGGATTAAAGACGTGCACCACCACTGCCCGGCTAAAATTGTTTTTTTTTAAATTGAGACTGTTTTATGATGTGTGTGTGTGTGTGTGTGTGTGTGTGTGTGTGTGTGTGTGTGTGTGTATACATATGCCCATACAAACATGTGTATACATATTCCTGCTGCTGTTGTTGTTATTGTTATTATTAATTTCTTTTTTTGGGGGGAGGGAGGACAGGGTTTCTCTTTGTAGCCTTGGCTGTCCTGTACTCACTTTGTACACCAGGGTGGTCTCAAACTCACAGAGGTCTGCCTGCCTGTGCCTCCTGAGTGCTGGGATTACAGGCATACGCCACCATGCCTGGCTGTGCTATTATTTTTATAGAAAAGTCAATACTGATTTCTTGAATAATGACTGACCGTTTGGCTAATTGCTCCTAATTTAGTACTAGTAGCTAGACCACATTTTAACATGAAGTTCTTACTAGGACTTGTTAACAGTGATTATAGTCCTACATGGTTTTAAAATTATAGTTCCATAATCCTTCATTTTCTGTAAATGTTTTGTGAGCTGGCATGGTAAGGTGTGCCTTTAATCTTAGCATTTGGGAGATCCCCACCTCAGAGGCCAGCCTGATCTACAGACTGAGTTCCAGGATAGATGGGACTAGCTACACAAAGAGACCCTGTCTCAAAACACAGAACTTTTAGTATTTTTATTGCCTATGTCAAAATTGGTTCTGCTCTCCTATAGTGCAGTAGTCCCTGTAGTCCTCAGGAGATCATTCCTGTACCTCCAAGGGAGCCTCAAAACCAGAGATGGTACTAAACCACTTACAAATGTCTACAAGACTGTGATAATGCTTAATAATAAGTCAGGCGCAATAGAAGTAGAACAGTTAATAAAATGAAACTATATGGTTCTGATTTCTCTTGAGTCACGGCAGTAATATTTTCAGATTACACTTGTCCATGAGTAAATACAATTGCATGGACAAACATGCTATGGTACTCTAAAAGGATGCGCTCATTATACTATGTATAATGTAAAAGGGCAGAAAACACTGTACATGACAGATAGCATTTGTAATGCTCATGTGGGAAGCACTTTCTAATTTGTCTCTTTTTCCTTCTCAGAAGTTGATGGATAGGTTTGATTTTGGGGAAGATTCTGAGCATAGTGAAGAATCCAAAAAGGAAATCCCTACTCCTCAACTGTAAGAATTATGTTTTTCTTCATACCTGTATTTTTTTTGTTCTTCTAAATACTGTGTGGGATGCTAACAGTCTTAACAGTTGGAGTGAGCTTTTCCTAAGTTGGGGTGTTTTAGACAGTAAGAACTGAGATTATGGAGGGTGGTGGATTTGCTCTCTTAATATACCCCTAGATTGTTTGTACTCTTTTTCAGGTCTTTGCAAATAGTTGGGTTATGTCAAAGTTTCCTTTAGGAAACTTGATAAGCATTGGTAAATCTAGTTGTAATTTAAAAAAAAAATGTATCTCTGATGGCTTTAAATACCTTAACTTACTTGTATGAGTATTTGTAAAAGGAAGATAGACAGTTCTGCCAAAGTCCACTTCTAGAAAATATGTCAGTTTCTCAGAAGTACATTAAATTAGTTAGGATTAAGGATTGGAACTATATGGGCTTTGCTTATTTAAATAAACGGATTTTGTATTTTTACTTAAATCTGTGACTTCCCCCTTGCATGGTTGTTGAGGGATTTGTAGAGACCAGTAAGAAAGTCTGAGAGGAGATGGAGTTGTTCTCGACTGATGAAAGCTTTGGATCTCACTCAAGCAGATGGTGTTAGTTTTTATGTTCTGGGTAGTCTGGAAGAAATCATGAAATAAAATACATCCTTGTAGACAGGGACTTGTCTTGACAAGTTTAAAAATCTTATTTTAGGTTACAAATAGTGAAGTTGAAAGACATTTGAGGTCATGTAGATGAGGGTGCTAAACAGTGTAAGAATTAATAGTCCTGATGTAGAGTTGGTGCTTTCCCACTTTCAGAGGGAGAGTTTGTGTTGATTATTAGTGTCGCATGTTTGGTTGAACTGAATTCCCTCTTTTTCTAGACACCCATCCAAAACTGTTTTGAAGCAAGGAAATAAACTGACTCCATTTGCTTTCAAGACATAGCCTTTCAGTATTTGAAGACAGATAGTATTCTTCTCCAAGGTGTATTTGTTCCAGATGATGCACTCTTTTTTTAAAAAACAATTTTTTATTAAATATTTTTTTACATATACATTTATATTCATACACATATGAAGTACTCTTTTCAACTGTTTAAAAACCTCTCACCATCCTGCTTGACCCTTTTGGGATGCCCTCTTTTTTTTTCCATGTCTTACAGCACCCAGAATTCCAGGTGTATTCCAGATGCTGCTTTTTCAGAGTATAGTTATATCACTATTTTCTCTTTTATCTAAATGCTATTTCTGTTAAGACATCTAATAATATTATGCTTTTTTAAAGGGCACATACTCTGTAAAGTTAATGGGCAGTGATAATTGTAGATTTTACACAGACTGACTGATAGGACATTTTCCAAACATGGGACACTAACAGTCCCACCGTTAAACATGAATTATTAAAAATTGACAATGTTTACATACTTTAACCTTTTTTATAAGTGTTGACCAGTCTTACAGTACCTTAATAAAAGCCACTAATTTATATGTATAGCATACTCATGTGGGTAGCATGAGGTAGTGATGTCATCTCTGTAACAGTGTGTCTCTAATGCCTGTTGGTTGAAACACTATTGAGTATATTTCTCTTCTAATGTTTTAATGCTCCAAAGTATTCCATTTGGGGTATTACTATTTCAGAAAGAAAACAGGGTAATACAGTATATTTTGTCAGAGTGATGTTTTTATTTTGATTTCTCTGACTACTCACTTTCATGTTACTTTTTGTGCATTTTAACATGCATCTTCATCCTTGTTTTTCACTTTAGCTCTCACGTTTCTGAGTCCGTGAACAATTCCATCTTCCATCAGATAGCGGAGCAGCTGCAGCAGCAGAACTTGGAGCAGCTGCGGCAGCAGCTCCTGGAGCAGCAGCCTCAGAAGGTCTGTGCTTCATGCAGTTACTGCGCTCTCCAAATGGGCAATCTGTGGGATGCCTGGGTGGTGTTCATTCTTATTAGTCCTTGGAGCTATTCATTTGTCTTTCCTATTCATTTGTCTTTTCTAAGGTATTTCCTTTCAAGGACCTTTGTAGGTGTTCCTATCATTAAAAAAAGTATCTCTGGCAATGTAACAAAATCATGCTATAAAAATGAGTTTCGTGGTAGGTGACAGATGTGAGTTTTGGAGTTACTTCTTAAAGCTTCATGTTTTCTCCTTTCTGTTCTGCTTCCTTGTCTAGGAGGTGATGTCAGTTATGTTGATGATGGCAGTGTCTAAGTAGATGGACTACTGTCTTTTATTTTTAAAAATATCATTACTGATGCCATATGATAGGAACTTAATCACTCCCAGGCGAGGCATATTTATACTTTATGAAGCAGGTAGCACAGCTTCCAAAGGCAGTGAAGTGTAGTGAGATAAGAGCTAATGCAACGTATGTAGCTAATGGTATCTGATCAGTTTTGAGGTGCACCTTTATTTTATACATAGAGAAGGAATAGAATACTTCTAACTACTGTGCACATCCTCATGTCATTTTTAGATGTTAGGAGTTCAGAGATGCTAAAATGTGGAGGTAAAAAAAAGTTCCCCTTTAGAAATAATAAAATATATCTTAACATGTCAAGTTCCAGAGTAAAATTTAGTCTTCAAAACCTACTTGTGACTGTATGAGAGACATTTGGAGGTATCCTCTCTATACTGTGTCCTCATCATTCAAAATGACATCCGTCAGTGAGGATTTTAAAACAACTGACAAGTGAGGCATGCTGGCACACGCCTGTAATCCCAGCACTTGAGGAGGCAGAGGCAGGTTGATCTTTATGAGTTTGAGACCAGCCTTGTCTACTAGGGAGTCCAGAACAGCCAAGGTTACATGGAGAAACCCTGTCCCGAAAAACCAAAAAGAAAGTTGTTTAAAAGAACCAAAAAACCATGTTTTACAAGTGACTACATTTTTAGGCAAATAAAGAGTAGACAGGAATGTGCTTCTGACTTCCGATAATGTGACCTTTTCTCTAAAGAAGCACAAACGTCTGTGCTACAGCACAGCTAATTCTACAGTCTCTGAAGTAGATCCAACGGTGGAGGGTGCAGGCAACTTGAATTTCAGAGCAATTTGAGGCACAGAGCCTGACCTTGCCTTGTAAATGTAAACAGTATACATTGGAGGTGTTTCAGTGATATTTGCTAGAAATCATGAGCACAGCCTGATCTGATGAGCCAGTTCTGACTGAACTGGTCTGAGTAAGAGGCATATTTTTTAGCTAAAGCAGTATTCACTTAAGAGTACAAAAAGATAAAAATGGGGATGTTTGAGTCAGTCAAATAAGACAGTAACTGCAGAGTTTATAGAGACAAGAGGTGATGCTTTTCCACATAACAGCTGCAGATACAACAGCTATCCTTGATACCAACAGTGTGTCATCACGTTGGTAATTGGCATTGAGAATGAAATGGAGGAAGAGTCAATTTCAGATTGTGGCCAGTGTAGATTCACTTTTGTGGTTGATTTACTTTAGGGGTGGCGCCGTAGGAGTTCAGGTGGCGGCAGTGTGTAGGAGCTGGTTCTCTAGCTCCAATCTGTGAGCTTCACGGGTTGACTCCAAGTCCCAAGCCTTGGTGGCAAGCGCCTCTCTCCACTGGTCAGCTGCATCACACCATCTCGCCCGGCGGTCTTTACTGGAGCACCTTACCCAAAGAACGTCAAGCGTATTCACTCACAGAATAAATGTGTTACAGTAATCCTGAAGTTGATTAGTCATAGAATTTATATCATCTTAGTGTGTATATTTTTCTAAAATAAAGTTCTGTGAATGGCTTGTTTCAAATTCAGAATATAAGGACTGGCAGGATAGATTTATACAAAATACAACTCCAGTGGATTATTCTAGGAATGGTTTGTCAGGAATTTGACTCCCATTCAGTGTTTATTGTCATGTTTGCTCTTTTTTTTTTTTTTTTTTTTTTTTTTTGGTTTTTTGAGACAAGGTTTCTCTGTGTAGCCTTGGCTGTCCTAGACTCGCTTTGTAGACCAGGCTGGCCTCGAACTCACAGTGATCCGCCTGCCTCTGCCTCCCAAGTGCTAGGATTAAAGGCGTGCGCCACCACGCCCGGCTATGTTTGCTCTTTTTCAACAAGCATTTGTTTGTTCTGAACAGGCAACGCCTCAAGATAGCCAGGAGGGAACATTTGGATCTGAGCACTCAGCTTCACCTTCACAAGGAAGTAGCCAGCAGCATTTCCTGGAACCTGAAGCAAATTTAGATGATTCCATAGACATTCAGCAACAGGTAAAAGTCACTGCTTCTCTGAGTCATAAACATCCAGAATCAGCTGGACTGTGGTGGTGCACTCCTTTAATCCCAGCAGAGGCAGGAGGAACTTGTAATTCAAGGCCAGCCTGGTCTATAGAGTGAGTTCCAGAATAGCCAGGAGTGCACAGAGAAACCTTGTCTTGAAAAACAAAACAAAACAAGGTGTCCAAACATCTTTAACCATGTAAGGGGTCTTAGTGAATGTACTGTATCCTGAATGTACTTTGTCTTGTGCATGCTCCATACACTTACCTCTGTCAGCTTTGGGGCATTAATGTTACATTGTAAATATTTTTGAGGTAGAACTGCACTTTTGTGCTAAATCTTAAACGTATTTATGTTGATGTGCCCTTAACTTTGCTTTCCTAGGATATGGATATTGATGAAGGACAGGATGTTGTTGAAGAGGAGATCTTTGAACCTGAAGCTAAGAAAGTAGCTGTTCGCTCAAGATCAAGAACTCATTCACGATCTCGATCAAGGTTCCATAATAATATTTAATAGTATTGTTTGATTTATTTCTTTGCATTATTAAAAGAAGTACTTAATGATTTTAAAAAATCGTCTCAGGGAAAGTAATTGAAAACCAAATCCAGAAGATAGCCTTTGTTCTTATGTCTGCTATTTGAGTACTTTATGCAACAGTAACAGCTGTGGTCATTTCATGAGACTGTGGTTTTGGATTGTAGTTGAGTTCAGTTGATACTAATAAAATGCTTTATGTATGGTATTAATTCTTCTGAACAGCAAATAAGTCAAGCTGGATTTCTTGCATTCCACATTATTGTATAGCAGTCACAAAAGTATCTTACCATCACCCACAAAACGGGTATTATGAATGTTAAGTATATTACCAAGCCAGGAGAAAACACATCCTGTAATCAAAACTAAGTCACCAATCTCTGGCATTCTTAGATTGCACCTACATAGGAACATGCCTACAAGCATGAATAGTATAGTGACTCAGCATCAGCTTGTATTGTAATCAAGAGCTGTGACACGTCAGACGTTAAACAATATTAAACAGGGCTATATGGTGTCCTATTGCTGTGCTGGGAGGATTCTGCTTCTTTATTTTAAAAATTAATATTTGGCTCACCTAAGTAGTTTTTATTTTCTTTAGTCTTTATTCCTATTTTGTGTGAAAATGAGCAAAAGGACACTAAGAGAAAGCAAGGCCCTTTGTTCAATTACATTTTTTCTCTCTGTTTTTAATGAATAAAGTCTCAGACTTTGAGTCAGTGTTCTAGAATCTATTTAGTAATGTGGCACCAGACTATAATGGAATACTTGTTTAATAGTTGATTATGCTATAGGATAGTGTAAGAGGTGGTTAAATATGACAAATGCTGCCTTTTCTCTTTCACTTCAAATTGAAAGATTGGTTTGAAAGATAATACTGTCATTAGAAATAAAAAATTAATTTCTGTAGGTCACCAAGAAAACGAAGGTCTAGGTCACGATCTGGGTCTCGAAAGCGAAAGCACAGGAAGCGATCCCGCTCCCGCTCCAGAGAAAGAAAGAGAAAATCATCACGTTCATATTCAAGTGAAAGAAGAGCCAGAGAGAGGGAGAAAGAACGCCAGAAAAAGGGATTGCCTCCCGTCAGATCGAAAACTCTAAGTGGTGAGTCACGTACGTGTATCAAATGTCCCAGTAGTCAGGGTTGGGAACTAGTTCTCTGTGGCTGTGGAGAGAAGTCGGGTTAGCAGAGTGCTCGCTGTAGAAGCACAAGGACCTGGGCTCCATCCACAGTGGGAGAAGTCCGCAAAGGTGGACGGACACAGGTGGACTTCAGGCTGTCCAGTCTAGCCACTTGGTGAGCTCCAGGCCAGCAAGAGACCGTGCCTCAAATACAACAACAGAAACCTGCACAGTTCTTGAATAATCACTTATGGTTGGCCTCTGATCTCTGTATGTGATGAAAATCCCCCTCCCCAGAACAAACAAACTAGCTTTCTGCTATAAAAATCTCTTACCTGATTTTATTTTCGGAGCAAGAAACCAAAAAGGTAGGTGCTTGTTAGAAACTGAATGGCTTTGACTTAGGCTATTGTGAAAGAAAAGCAAACTAGATCATCAGGATTAATAACATGGCTTGACGAAGGGTACTTGTCACATACCAGGTTGATATCTGTAATGTGACAAAGTGATACTGTCAGTAGTAACTCAACAGTTGTGAATATTCAAATCTGTAGGAGTAATAGGTACACAAAGATACACATTGCTGCGTTTTTATATAATTAAGTTTGTGTGTGTGTGTGTGTGTAGGTTTTGTATCTGGTAGGTATTTAGTGTATTACTGAGAAAAAACTCCTAGCCCAACTTCGGTGTAATTATAAGTGTTAAAGGTGTTAAAATAAGTTACAAACCTGCACTTTTGTACCAGAAGAGCAATACCTGTAGTACAGCCTATTTTCCTCTGTATTTAATCTATTCTGTATACTTAAAACAGATTTGGTCATGGCAGGGTTTGTTTCAGGAGTTGGCGAGGGTAAGCATTCTCAAGTTAAGTGCACAGAGTGAGTTGTTTCTCTGCTAGGCTCTGCCTGGGGGTTAGTCTGTTACCACTTCTGGGGAGAACTAACGGGCTGCAGCTGAGCAAGGAAGCACTTGGTAAAGAGGAAATGGTCATTTTTGCCCAAGTGCTAAAATAGACTTGCCTTACTTTCTGGTGGTCTTCAAATAAGTTGCTTTAGCATAAACAATCGTCGTAAATAGCCATGTGTGGACCTTCTTGTACTGGGATCATATAAATCCTAGGCTTCTTATGTGGCTCCTGGAAAGTGAACGTAAGCCCTCATTTGGTACTACTAGAGCACTTGGAAATTCAGGCTCCCCAAAATCGAAGTCAGTGGCATCTTTTTAATAAGTTCTGTTAATTTCAGTAGACCTTGAGTTATCTTTCCAGAACCTTCTCATATTATACAGAGCTAGTGCAACTTCTGAAGATTCTATTTGCTCTTTATCATAAAGGATCAAATTTAAATATTTTAGTGTTAGAGCCAGTCACTGTGGCATACGCATGTTATCCCAGTACTCAGGGAGGCAGAGGCAGGTGGATCTCTGAGTTTGAGGCCAGCCTGGTCTACAGAGTGAGTCCAGGACAAGCCAAGCTACACAGAGAAACCCTGTCTCAAATCCCCCTCCCCCTGAAACATTTTAGTGTTGGTTGACAAAACAAGCTCTCCCTCCACCCCACCCCCAAAATCTCTGCTCTACATTCTTGTGTGATCATCCTGAGTCTTTGAGAATCATTACTTTATTAATGGGACTATTATTAATTCATTTACCGTCATTTCATTCATTCTTCACCCACTTTGTGATGTTTTTGAGCATTGTCTTAGTTAGGCCTACTGTTGCTGTGATGCAACACCATGACCAAAAGCAACTTGGGAGGAAAGGGGTTATTTGCTTACAGTTCCACAGCACTGTCATCACCAAAGGAAGTCAGGGCAGGAACCTGGAGGCAGGAGCTGATGCAGACAGAGGTCATGAAGGAGTGCTGCTTACTGGCTTGCCCCTCATGACTTGCTCAGACTGCTTTCCTAGGACCTCCAGCCCAGGAATGGTACCAGCCACAATGGGCTGGGCCCTCCCACATCAATCACTAATTAAGAAAATGCCCTATAGTCTTGCCAACAGCCATCGAATGCAGGCATTTTCTCAATTGAGGTTATCTCCTCTCAGATGACTCTAGCTGTGTCAAGTTGACATAAGAACCAGCTGGCACAATTGACCTCTTGTAAACTAGACTCAAATACATCATTTATTAAGCATAACCTTTCCTTTCTTATTGTTCCCCAAGATCTCACTAATACTAGGTTTACAATATAAAACATTACAAACATAAATGGTCTCACAGTTTTTACAAATTCAAATGCTTTAAAAGTTATGTCTCTTTAAAAATCCTAAGTCTTCATCTGTGGGCTCCTATACATCAAAACCAAGTTCAATACTTTTCTTTTGTTTTTTATTTATTTATTTATTTTTAGTTTTTTAAGACAGGGTTTCTCTGTGTAGCCTTGGGTGTTCTGGACTCCCTTTGTAGACCAGGCTGGCCTCGAACTCACATGATCCACTTGCCTCTGCCTCCCGAGTCCTGGGATTAAAGGCGCGTGCCACCACTGCCTGGCTAAGTTCAATACTTTTTTTAAAGAAGGATGAACCAGGGTAGGGTCAGACTCTGAATAAAGCAAAACTAAACTCCAATTATGTAAATAACTCACTGCCCGATATCTGCCGTCCTCCAAAGGGCTTGGATCTCTCCCAGCTTTACCTCCGGCCACACACACACAGGTTGTTTCCTAAGCTTAGGCTGGCTCCACTCCATGCTGCTGCTGTTCTTGGTCATCATGCCATGACACTGGCATCTCCAGCATCCTGGGCTCTCTTCCTGCATTTTCACCAGTAGCTTCTCCTGAGCTCTCTTCAGGGAATTCAGCCCTGCCACACAATGCCAAGCCTCAGCTGCTCTCCATGCCCCCTTCGTGCTTCAAAACCAGTGTATTCTTTCAATGCCAAGTTTGGCTGCCAGCAAAAAGTATAGTCTAGGCCTCATTTAGAATGTAGCTTCTGTGTGTTAACTCTGAGGAAACATTTCCCAGAGGATTCCTCAATAATTCCTCGCTTAAATTTTTTTTTTAGTGTTTCATATGTATGGTTATTTCACACACATGCATGTGCACTACTTTTGTGCCTAGTTTTATGGAAGCCAACAAAGTGTCTCCAGTCCCCTGGAACTAGAGTTAAAGATGGTTGTGAGCCCATGATTGTAAGGTGCTGAGAACTGGGTCCTCTGAAAAAGCAGCTAGTTCTTTTAACCGCTAAGCCATTTCTCCTGTCCTTGCTGGTCTCTTAATTCCGTAGTTCAAGCTGACCAGCATTAACTATTACAGCCAAGCAAAGGTTTCACTTTAGTCCTTCTGGTCTCTTGTTAATCACAACCAACTCTTTGCTAATCAAATGGCAGATTCCTTTTTGGGAGGTGGCAGGTATTTTTCTGTAGCCCTGGCTGTCCTGCAATCTGTAGACCAGTCAGACCTCCTGCCTTATTAGCCTCTGGAGCACTGGCATTAAAGTTGTGCACCACCACACCTGGGCAGAGCACAGATTCTTTATTCAAAATATGAAATGGCTCTGTGGTCTTTAAGCGACTGTTAAACTTCTCCCTGGAATTTCACAAGCCAGGCCTCTATGTGTTGCATTTTTCTCTTCACTGTATTTTCCAAGAATGGTTCACGAAACTTTGAACATTCAGTTACTTTTCTATTCCAGGGTTCTAAAGTTCTTCCTCAGTCCTCTCCAAAAACAACGTGCTTGGGTCAGTCACAGCAGTGTTCCACCATCCTGGCTCCACCAATTTCCGTCTGTCTTCAGGTTTCTGTTGCTGACCAGTAGCCCAGAAGCATGACCAGAAGCATCTTGGGGAATAAAGGGTTTATTTCGCTTATGGTTCTACATCACTGTTCATCATCAAAGAAAATCAAGACAGGAACTAAACAATAAACAAGGCAGGAACTTGGAGGCAGGAGCTGAAGCAGAGGCCTTGGAGGAATTCTGCTTACTGGCTTGTACCTCATGGCTTTCTTGATTGGTTTCTTATAGAATCCAGGACCTCCAGCCCATGGTTGGCACCATCCACAATGGGCTAGGCCAGAGGTTTTCACCATTTCTAATGTTGCCACCCTTTAATAATATTCCTTAATGTTGTGGTGACCCCCCCAACTATAAATTGTTTTCATTGCTACTTAATAACTGTAATTTTGCTGTTATCAACCATAATGTGAACATCTAATATGTATGTAAAAGAGTTGTTCGACCTCCCCAAGGGGTTGTGACCTACAAGTTGAGAACCACTGGGCTGGGCTGTCCTATATCAAATGCTAATTAAGAAAATGCTCTGTAGGCCAGCCTGCAGCTTGATCTTGAGGTTCCCTCCTCTCAGGTGGCCATAACTTGTATCACGTTGGCATAAGAGCCAGTTGGCACAGGCATGGAGTCTATTTGATTTAAAAATCATGTGGTTTTTAGAAAAGATATGCACTTTTATATATGCGTGTTTTCTACATGAATGAATGCATGCCATGTGCATACTTGGTGTTTATGCAGGTGAGATGAGAATTACAAATCCTCTTGCACTGGAGTTACAGACAGCTGTGAGCTGCCATGTGGGTAGGAGGAAAGTAAAGCTTGGCTTCCTGTAAGAATAGCATGTGCTTTCAACTCCTCTGAGGCACCCCCCCTTCCAGTTCCCCAAACGTATTTTTTTTGACACATCATAATTGTGTGTACTTATGAGGTACCATATGGTATTTTTGTACATGCATATACCATGTAATGATTAAATTAGGCAATTTACATACATAAAACTCAAATAATTATTAAACTATAGTCAATTCTGTAGAATATCATTGTTCCTCTTTAAAAACGGTAGTTTATTTTACATATAGCAGTGCAATGTACATGTTGACACTACAGTAGAATCATTTCATGTAATTTTGCTTAAAAGAAAAAAGTGGAAACTTTCAGTTTATATGGCTCTTCCCTCCAGAAAATATTAAAGGAAAAAAAAACAAAACCCAACACTGTAAATGGCTTAGTGAATTATAGATGTGGCAGTGACTAGCGGCATCTTATTCCTGTTGCTGTAATGCTAGTGTCAGTAGGAAGTAAGGCTGGCCCCACAGTTGCCTTCTTAGGAAGGCGCTAGCTTCTTTTAGATGTGAAAATAGTTCTTTCTACTGTACTAGACACAGAAGGTTGCACCCATGCACTTAGCAACCATGTAATAGACACCGTGATGGAGTTGAAACAGACAGCGTGGCTATCCTTTTTCATAACTCATGCTCTTCTATTCATCCTCATCATCCACCCTTAAGGTCTCTTGCTCTATTTTCTGAAGTTTTAGACATAGCGATGCTTAGACTTGACTGCCGGAGTTTATGAATGCACTGCAGGCTAGGACCCTCCTTTCAGAGCTGTGTGTGTCCGACCAACAGCCTCTGCCTGTTCCTCAGATGCCTTGTCTGGTTACTGTCCCTCTCTTCTGCAATATCAGCTTTTTGTTTGTTCCTAGTGGTGAGAGAACATGACATGTTTTTTGTGTGTCTTGGCTTATTTCCATCGTATCATTTTCTCTGTTCATGGGTGTTCACAAGCATCAGAATTTCATTTTCTTGTGGCTAAATTACAATGAAATTTATTCTCTATTCTCTAAACATCTGAAGATAAAAACTCAGCAAGTACCCGGTACTTCCTTGTACAGTGATGGCTAATCCTCTGTTGAGTATTTCAAGACTGTTCATCTTGAAGCAGAACCAGTTGACTCTAATTGCTGTTCTTTCATCATATTTGAAACAGTGTGGTCACCTTGCCTGCTGCTGGTCCTGGACACAGATGGTACAATACAGAGCGTCCAGGGGTAATCAGTGCTGTGAAGCATCAACAGAATAATACCCCAAGAACCAAGTGTTCCCTCTCTTTGGGATTGGGAAGAGTCATACCGCTTCTTAGGAAAAAAGATTATAGAGCAGCATAGTAAAATAGGAAACACGTTAGCACACTTTGGGGAGACTGAGGCAGCTGACATCTCCAGGATAGGGCAGAAGGCTTGACTGTAGTAGAGCAGCTTTTTATCACTATGACTTCAAGGTTGCTTGTCCTTGCTCCTTTTGACTTCATTATGACTGGAAGGCGGAATGTAGACAGTAAGCCTCAAAGGGCAGGCCCCCACCTGAGCCCCATCTCTGTGGGCCAAAGACCAAGCCTGTAACAAGTGAAACTCCAGGAGACACATTCCATTTAAACTATAGCACTTTGGTAAAAGCAGACTTTAATGTCTCTTAGATTAATGATCCAATTGTTAAAATTGTTTCTCTCATGCGTGCTTCTGTATGCTTCCAGTGCACACACACATGTATGTGGTCTGAGGGCAATTTAGAGGAGACAGTTCTCCCCTTCCACCACGTAGAGTCAGGACTCAAACTCAGGTTGTAAGTCTTCAAAGTAAGACGTTTATATGCTGAGCCATCTCACTGGTCTCTGGGATTTAATTTAAAATATTAAAAAGTTGAAGATTCTGATGTAGAGTGAGTGAAACAAGAGTCGAGAAGACAGTAAGGCTGGCAAGACTAAGAACAGCTAGCCAAGAAAGGGCAGTTGTCATGGTCTGTGTTAGCCAAGCAAAGCTTGTGCATGTCTTAAAGACATGTGAGTTCTGACCAGCAGCAACACTAGAGACTCCTGGTAGTGATCTCATGGATCACAGTTTAGTGTAGGTTAAGTTACCCTTAGGAAAGTCTGTTCTAGGCCTCCTCTGTCGGGATTGAAGTGCTGGAAAGCCACATGGAAAAAAAATCTAGATGCAGTCCATTAAAGCTGTGTCAACGTGTCATCTGTGAAAGGAAGTGTTCAAGAAGCACCAACAGTCCTGAGTGTCTCCTCTGCACTTTTATGCATCCAACGTGAGCTTTCAGGGCAGAATTCAGGTCATGTGTGTCCCTGTGTGGGGCTGAGTCTCCAAGGAATCCATGCTTCTCTGCACACACATGAGTGTGCACACACAAAGAAGTGCCATTCAGTTCATCCTTAGGTCTGTAATAGAAAATTAAGGTGTCCTGATCCCAGTCAGCGTTACATGTAGCAGTTTTCTGTTCAGCCCTCAGGTGTTCTGCATGTGCTGCCTTGAGCTTTGTGGTTTAAGCCCTCTGCTGCTTTGTCTTGACAGTATGCAGCACTACTCTCTGGGTTGGCCAAGTAGATAAGAAGGCTACACAGCAAGATTTAACCAACCTTTTTGAGGAGTTTGGACAAATTGAATCCATTAATGTAAGTATCTCCGAGCACTAAGACAGCGTTTTAAAGTAGTCAGTTGGTTTTCACTCATTTCACACCCTCACTAAGTCCGGGAGCTTCTGACTTTGATAATGCACATCTTGATAAAATTTGTTTATTTAGTTCATTTTTCTGTGACTACTTTGAAACTATTTATATCTCCTTGCTTTTTCCTTTTAAATAAAGTATCTTATAAAGTCTCATAGCAGTATAGCACCTAATTCCTCAGAGCTTTAAATGTCTAACCAGAGCCCTTTCTTCTCCCTTTCTCGTCCCTTCCTTTTTTTCATTTTACCTGTCAGCTTGAAAATGAAGCTGTAAGGTTTTGTTTTGTTTGTTTGTTATAATAGTAAGTTCTATATCCTCTAGTCAAGAAACTGATAACATGTATTCAAGATCTCATGTTTATCATGGCTTTCAAAAGGAAGCTGAATTAGGGTGTGCATATAGGGCTACAAAAAGTGAATAATTGCATGTGTTGTGTCAGTAAACAGTTGGAGGAAGAAAGAAAAAACTAATTTCGCCATCTACCAAAATTAGAGGTTTAGTCACTTGTCATTGTGTTCAGTTTTACTAGAAGTAGATGTCGGAATGAATGCCATCCTTCTGCTCTTCCCCCACAGATGATTCCACCCAGGGGCTGTGCATATGTCTGTATGGTCCATCGACAAGACTCATTCCGGGCTCTTCAGAAACTGAGTTCAGGATCCTATAAAATTGGTTCCAAGGTCATTAAGGTGAGTTTTTGTGATAGATGATCATATGAGCTTACTTATTTGGACCATTAACATCCCAGATCTTTTAATCTATCTCTCCCCTTTGCCCCTTGATTCAGATCAGATCCAGGGCCTTGAACATGTTAATTTAAGCTCACACCGAGCACTATTGTCAGCCTTATCTTTAGTGTTTCCAGCAAGCATACAATTTCACTAGTAGTGTTGTTGTTGTTGTTGTTATTAGTTTGTTTTTGTTTTTCGAGACAGGGTTTCTCTTTGTAGCCTTGGCTGTCCTGGACTCGCTTTGTAGACCAGGCTGGCCTCTAACTCACAGCGATCCACCTGCCTCTGCCTCACAAGTGCTGGGATTAAAGGCATGCACCACCACAATTTCAGTATTACTGAATTATAATTAAGAATATGTACACTAACTTACTAGCCAAAATTTGGACTTGTTTGTTCCTTGAGGTCACACATACCCAAGTCTCTGCCAGCTCAGGCCTCAGTTTGGTTAGAACCTTTTCACATGTACAAGCTTATCTTTTATTTATTTTTCCCAGCATGTCTTCTTATCTAAGCCAGTCTTCTTGTAAACATTTTATCTGCAAACATTATTTTTCTTAGTCTTTAAATTGAGAATTTATTGTTTTTTCATTTCTTCTTGTGATTGACTTAAAATTTCAATTTGACTCTCTAGAGGTTGTGGGTCATAATCCCTTTGAGGGTCAAACAAGCCTATCACAGGGATCACCTAAGACCATTGAAATCACAGATGTTTACATTACAGTTCATAGCAGTAGCAAAATTGCAGTTATCATGTAGAAATGAAAATAATTTTATGGTTGGGAGTCCCCACAACATGAAGAACTATTAAAGGGTCACAGCATTAGGGACATTGAGAACCACTGCTCTAGAGAGAATGAATTCAATCAGCTTCTGCACCTAAATTAAAACTCTGAATTCTTTCTGAAGATTGTGTGCATGGGCACATTTTTTACCATTGCCTGATTGTGTGTGTAAATTCTGTATTGTTTATGTGCACTGATATGGTGTACAAGGTTTTATTAAACTTGTGATAACCACCCTTGGTATTGCCAGTGGAGCTAAGATTTTTTTTTTGTTGTTGTGAAAATTAGACTTGTATTTTCCCCAGAAATGAGTTACTTTTGAGTTGGGTAAGAAGTGGATGCAGATCTTAGGTTGCAAATATGATCCCCAATGCAAGTTTACAACAAATGCTCAAGAAAAATGAGTTTTGTTTTTATTTGTTAAATATGATTTTGAACTTTATTTTTATTTCAGTCTATCTGTGATCTTCCTTTTTTTTCCTTTTGTACATTCTCAATAGATTGCCTGGGCTTTGAACAAAGGTGTAAAGACAGAATACAAGCAGTTCTGGGATGTGGATCTTGGAGTCACATATATACCCTGGGAAAAAGTTAAAGTGGATGACTTGGATGGCTTTGCAGAAGGAGGCATGATCGACCAGGAGACTGTAAATGCTGGTAGGAGTACAGTGCTTTTCATCATTTAAACGTATACACCAGAAGTTGTGATATAAATGCGCTTGGAGAGGTGGAGGGAACTATGCTTATTCCCTGGATTCAGCTCAGAGAAGAAAGAAATGACGCTGTTTCTGATGTTGCCTGTTCAAGGTGTTTTGTTTTTTAGTAGGTGTCAAGGAATAGTTTAGAAAAGAACTGAGTGGGAGCTTGCAAACATAGCTTTTTTTTTTTAATTACAACATTTCTACTATATTTAAGAGAAAGCTTTGTTCTAGGGAGGCTTTATTGAATTAAGTAATTTTTAATTCCACAAGTTTAGAACTGAGGATTTGAGACGCTTCTTGGAGAAAGTCTAGATTGTTTTAGATAGAATTCATTTTGAGAAGCAGATGCTGTCATGCAGGCTCAGATGCTGTAGTGTAATACTTTCTGAAATACTAAGTTTGTTGCCCATAACCAAATGATCCTATAGTCTGATCTTTTTTGATAGTAGTATTTGTTTCGATTTTTCAAAGTTTACATTTATAAATTCACAAACAGCTACAACCAAATAACAGCCTTCTTGTAAACATTTATCTGCAAATATTTTTTTTTCTTAGTCTTTAAATTGAGAATTTATTGTTTTTTCATTTCTTCTTGTGATTGACTTAAAATTTCAATTTGACTCTTTCGAGCAGTGAGACTGAGTCAAAGTACGGTGTGTTCTCGCCCTTATCAAAAATAGTCTGCTTTCAGGGTAGGTCTCCTACTTATGAACATATGCAGACTTTGCTTGATGTTGCTGCTTTGCCTGGATGGCCCTCATGTAGGAGACCATGTTCTTAGCATATGCAAGACCTTTGGTTTGGACCTCAGGACCACCAGGTCAGCACAGTCTTATGTTTGCGCCTGTGTCCCAGGACAGTCCTTTCATTTGTCTAAGCTCCTGCTGTGGCAAGTTGATTCTGCAGGAACTGACATTGTGATAGGGAAACAGTCAACGTTGACCTGTGTGGCACAGGCACCCATGGCCTACACATCTGGGCCACAGCCTGCCAGTGGCCTGTTCTCAAAGAGTAGCTCTGTGGGACCACAGTCATGCTTGCTTGTGTACACACTTTTCAGGACTACTACTTGTTCTTCCTCTTTTCCGTCCTCCTCCTTTTCCTCCTCCTCCTCCTCCTCCTCTTCCTTCTCCCTCCCTCCTTCCCTCCCTCCCTCCCTTCCTTCCTTCCTTTCTTCCTTCCTTCCTTCTTCAACATTTATTTACAGCAGCAAGTATATAGTTAGAACAGAGATATCACTTGGTCTGTAGAGAAGCAGACCATGTGTGGTGGCACACATTCCTTGATCCTAGTTAGCTCTGAGTTTGAGACCAGCCTGGTCTAGATAACAAGTGCTACACCAGGCTGCATGATGAGAGCCTTTGAGAGGGGAGCACAGAGGGGAGTACCGAGAGAACAGGAGCTTGAGCTAAAACGGAGGGTTACAGTGTGAGTGAAGCAAGTCTGCAGGGTAGAGTGCAGACATGTCTCAGGAGCAGCACAGGAGCTCCATGAACATGGATTCCAGAGGAGATGAAGGGCGATGCCCAGGGAAGCAAAAGCTCACTAGTCATGTTTGCTCTACTCTTGTCAGTGACTGATGTCATGTTCCCCAGACTGGCCTTGGACTCTTGTCCTTGGCAGGTTAACACCTCTAAGTGGTTGGCTGTGGACATATGCCATACACTCAGCTAATTATGTTCTTGGCTTCTCTGGAAGATTTCTCTGTATTAATACTTCGTTAGTTGTACTTGACATACAGAAAAGGGCAGCTTTTCTCATAGTCAGGCTACCTGTAAGGTATGTCTCTGCTTCAGCTCAGTGTTGTCATTTGTATCTTGTGTGTTACTCTTTTTGGATTTGCCCAGAGGTAGGTAGGGGTGTGTGTGTGTGTGTGTGTGTGTGTGTGTGTGTGTGTGTGTGTGTGTGTGTGTAGATAGACAGACAGGCAAGGGTTTCGATGTAATGTAAACGGAAAAAACTGAAAGGCTGTGTTTAAAGGAAATCAATTTTAAATATTTGTTTAGAATGGGAAACTGTGAAAACCTCAGAACCCGTGAAAGAGACGGTCCAGACAACACAGAGTCCAGCTCCTGTTGAAAAGGAGACAGTGGTCACAACACAGGCAGAAGTCTTCCCTCCGCCTGTCGCCATGCTGCAGGTTAGTACTAGCTGGCTTCTTAGTCGCCTGACATTTTCCTCTCAGACTTTATTCCTGTGTGACAGTGGAGGCTGTTGTCCACATAAGGACAGATAACCTGTCTTTCAGGTATTAAAGTTCTGCAGGTGCACTGGCATTATTGTACTAAACACACAAAGGTTATAATGCCCTTAGAGTTGCAGTATTTCCTTTCTGTGTAAGCAGATTTTATTTGATAAGTTTATTATATTACTAGTTATTTTAGTGGATGTAGTAAATATTTTGAAAAGTCATTGTTGGAAGTAGAATTATTTATAGTTAAGTGTTTAGTATTAAATATGCACTGATGCTAATGCTGAGGTCCACACTGTGTTTGGAGCCCTGGGGCTTGGGGTACATCCATGGTAAACACAGAGCTTTCATTGTCATTTGGGAGACAGGGAAGGCAAAATAAGATGAGATCCTTTGGATAATCAAGACTAGTATGTGGTTGGTCAGGAATGTCTGCATAGCTGACCACCATCTTCAAGTGGTGGTCTGGGAGGTGAACAAAGTAGCCATTCCCAGATCTGAGAAAGAGCATTACAAGCAGAGGAAATCCAGCTGAAGGTCTTTTGCCGTGAGTGGGCTGGAGTCATGCTTGTAAGCTGAGCTCTCAGGGGAGCTCATCTTTTATTCTAGTGCAGGGAACCATTGGAGGAGGCGGGTCAGAGGGAAGGCATGGTAAGTGTTTCACAGGATGGTGCTTAGAATGAATGGGCTATACCGGACGTTTATAAAAAAAAAAGGGATGGGGTGAAAATAGCTGTAGCAAGAGAGATGAGAGATGATTGTGACATGGAAAAGACTGTAATGAAAGTGAAGAGAAGTAGCAGGTAGTGGATGACTTGGCCGGTACAACTAATGGGATTTCCTAAATTGTTGGATTTGGAGATGTGAAAAAAGGAGGGAAAGATGCTTGGTCCAAGAAATTAGAAGTACGGAACTTCTATTTTCTGATACTGGAAAATGATGGGAGAAGAATTCTCTTGGGAATAACAATTGGGAATTCATTTTATTTTGTGCGTGTGACCTTTAAAGTGCTCTTTAGGCAATTAAATGAGATGCTGAGCAGACTTGTTAACATTCAAGGTTTAGGAATGAGGCAAAGCCATGCTGGAGAGAAGCTTGGAGTTTTTTTGTAGCTATGATGAATAATAGATATTTGTTAAGATTATAAGGTTTTGAGAATTTGGTACTGGCTTGCTTCCTTCTCAGAACAGCCTAGTGGAGTGGGCAGGTGTTGAAGCCTGAGCCCAAGCCTCAGTGCTTAGCTGGTTCTCCTGCCATCTGATTGAGGAGGTTCCTTACACTATCCAGGTAGCTTAGCTATTGACTAACACTGTCTGCAAAAAGAATACAAAAGGAAAAACTTAATTGCAGTGGCATTTATTACTTCCCTTTTTAAAAGTTGTGATTTGCCTTTAGTGTGCCATATTGCAGTAATCAGCTCAAGTGACTAAACTGGCTAACAGACATTCTTCTACTCACAAAAGATTCCAGTAGCACCAGCGGTTCCTGCAGTTAGTTTAGTTCCACCAGCATTTCCTGTGTCTATGCCGGTCCCCCCTCCTGGATTCAGCCCAATCCCTCCACCTCCGTTTCTACGAGCAAGTTTTAATCCTTCACAGCCACCTCCTGGTAAGGAATTTATTTATATCCTACATATCATCAATATTAGCAAAATATTTTAACCTAGGAGTAAACAACATAATGTGTCCAATAAAATGGCTGGCAGATGGGTAGCATTATGTTATCTCCTGTGACCAATAGCTTGAGGTAGATTCAGCACTCTCCCTGCGATCAGCATCCCAGCACAAACAACTTGGTTCCCTAGTTGATGGTGTGGATCAGCAGCACAGAGCATTTCTCCAGGATGTGAGTGAGTGAATAAATAAGTAGAATGTTATGATGAGGATCACTGCTTTATCTGGTTTCTAGGAATCAAAGTATGTATAGAAGTCATTTTAAGTGGAAAATATTGCAAATCCATCATCATAGTAATTGAGGCCATTTTAAGACTGGCTTTGCTAGTGTAGTGGAACACTGAGGTCCTGATTCCTCAGGACGTTGAAGCAGAATGACTTAGCCCATGGTTTCCACAGCAGCTGGGTAGTGAGGACCCCATCCTCAAACAGCAAGAAAGTGTGGAAGTTGATTTACAGCTTCTGACCCATTTGATTTAAAGCAGTAATTGTCTTTGTACCATGTAGTAGATGTTCACATGTTCTTGTTTCAGCTATATACTTTGATCTTTTCTCCCATGTAGGTTTTATGCCACCTCCAGTTCCCCCGCCTGTGGTCCCTCCCCCTGCGGTACCACCAGTAGTACCAGCATGTGAGTTTTTGATTTACCAAGTCTGTTTTTATCCTAGGGAGTCTTAGTATGTCTGTGCTCATTCCTGTAAAATACTAGTGTTTCAACAGATGCATGTTAGGTGATTTCTGAAAATTAATAGGATATCGCAAGTTCTTAATCTTATTTCCTTGTTGTCTCAAAATGTTATTTCCTAATCCACTTTGTTCAGTCAAGTTTCACAGCATGTCTCCCATCTCCATCGAGATTTTGTTTTGTTCTCTTTATTGTAAATATCTTCACCTAGAGCCATCCTGTCAGATCACCCTTCCAGTCCATGATCCCTGATGACTGATGGCTGAGCAGCTCCGTTCCAGAGTTGAGATTGCTGTAAGGTGGAAGGTAGCATGAAGACATGCTTCCATTATGGGCCACCTCTCCCCCTCATGGGAATACAAGCAAAGCTCCTTAGACTTGGATTGTGTCATACTAGTGTCTTTTTTGTTCTTGTTCACTTTGAACAAAACAGGCAATACTTTTTTCAGCAGTTTGAGGATTATAGCAAAATCAAGCAGAAAGTACAGAAATTATTTGTATAACCCCTGTCTGTGCTTGTGCACAGCATGCCTTATCGTCATCCCCACCAGAGTGGGATTTAGCTAGAGTAGATGAATCTATATCTTAATTATAATAAATATATACTTTAATTTAGGGCTTGTTTATACTTGGAACTTTCTTACATATTTAACAATGTTAAGATTCTTGAGGTTATTCAGGTATTGAAACTAGGCCTTTGAAAATGTTTGCCTATTAAGTTTTTAACGTTTTTATTTATTTATTGGTTAAATCTGTCTATCATTAATTACAGATTGGTTATATTTCTAAATAGTAATTCCTTTTGCCTTTCTTTGTTAGGATTTTGTTTTTAGTATAAAGAAGACTTTGCCAGCTGATTGTGATTAGTCACCTTGAGGTGCAGTGCACAGGGAAGTCAGGGTGGATAGCACGCCTTTGCCCTAGCTGCCAACAACACATGCCGTGGCGTTCATGACTGAAGGGCAGGAAGGGCTTCTGTTGCTTGTCATCTTTGACCCCCATCTCTTTGTGTTTCTTCATTTCCAATCTGTGTATTCATGAATTAGTAGTTTACTTGCTCTTCATGCTCAGATGCTTCCACCTTAGCATGTGTCGCGTCTCTGTGCCTTGGAGTTAGCTGCCTTCGCTCCTGAGAGTGTCTCAGGGATTTTAGCCTCGTTGTTCCCAGTTCATACTGTGTCTTTCATTGTAGTCTGAGCCAGACACTTCTAATGCAGAATGAGTTACTGCAGTCTGTCTGCTAGATTATGTTTGCTCTGAGGGTTTTGTTAGGTGGAAAATTTTTCTGTGGCTAAGACTGGGAAGTATGTATTTTACTAGAGAAAATATAAATGTACACTGTAAAGCATAGCTTGTGTTTTACCTAGCTGTTCTTATACTTGTGTCTGTTGTCACTGAGGATGACAGCATAGATGCTTACCTCTGTCCATGCGGTGTAGACTTAGAGTCATAGATGCTGCAAGTAGTAAAATGGGTGGTACCGCCCTCCAGACCTGAAGAGCCTTCAGAATGCTAATCAAGAGGATTGCAAAGCAAAGATTTATAGACATTCACTTTTAATTTTGTATTGCCTTTTTCCTGTTACTAAACACAGGGCTTCTGAACAAGCATTCAGTAATTTTGGACAATCCTGCTTTAAAAATTAGATTCCAAAGAACCTTTTAAAAAAATGTATGCAGTGCTCTGCCTGAATGTATACCTATAGGCCAGAAGAGGGCATAAGATCTCATTATAGATGGTTGTGATCCACTGTGTGATTGCTGGGAATTGAACTCAGGACCTCTGGAGGAGCATCAGTGCCCTTAACCTCTGAGCCATCTCTCCATCCCCTCCAAAGAACTTTCTAAGAACACAACGTAATAAGTTGGGATGTTTGTTAATTTCTTAAAACTCTAAATTCATTTCCATTAAATTTTAAGATGTTTTTGTCTCATTATTTAGGTAGCTTTAAAATCTTCCTGAAAATTGCATAGTGTTTAGAGGTTGTTTTATAATTGACCCCTCTAAAAGGCTTATGCTATAGCCTGTCTCTCAATAATTATAGTTTCCATGCTTGGGATCAATTAACAGTGCACAGAATTGTGCTTCGTTCTCACAATTCTTATTCATGATCCCAGTGCCTTTGTTCCAGTGTTCCACCTCTGTAGTATACTACAGATTGTCTGGCTATTTCAACATTCCTGCTTAAAGTTTCCAAAAATGACTTAACAGTTTTTAAATGTCATACCCTAAACTAGACCTTCTAAGTGTGTTCAATATGTAGATGACATACACCTGAAGAGAGTTTTTTTACCAACTGCCTTGGAACAGAGTGCTTTATGCTTAGCTTTATACTCACCTTTTCTAAGCTCCCTTGATGAAGATAATGAATATAAAGGACTCCCCCTCCATTGTAATTTCAAGATGAGCCAGACATTCATTATGATATTTACTTGTCTGTTTCTGCTAATCATTTCTGTGTATTTAGTATACACTTAGGTGGCATTCTTAGAAAATTAGTGTGTGTGTGTGTGTGTGTGTGTGTGTGTGTGTGTGTGTGTGT
>OU015750.1:106615711-106640494 GCA_907169655.1 Acomys percivali
TTAGTTACTAGGATTTTTTTTCACTAGTTATTCTTCCTTAGCAGACCTTTTGGTGAAAATATTTAAGATTTTCTTTTCTCTATTCTAAAATAACAAAGCATTGTGAATAGGGCTGAACCTCCTTACTATGACTAGTCATTTTGAGCACTGGTTATTATATAATGTACTGAGTAATGCAGAGATGCCATTAAGTAAACACTCAAATTACCAGAAAATTCAGCTCATAAATTAAGTCTGAAATAAATTTTTGTCCTGTTTAAACAGCTTTAGTGCAACCACCATTGTCCATGACCCCAGAAACTGTGAAAGATGTTGGATTTGGTAGCCTTGTTTTACCAGGTGGTTCTGTTGCCAGCAGTCTTGCTCCTTCAACTCTACCAGCAGGAAATGTTTTTAATCCTCCCAGTAAAGCAGAGCCTGAAGAAAAAGTACCTCACCTTACAGAGCACCAGATCCCTTCTGGTGAGAATACCAGACCAGGTAAAAACAAACGCAGTGACTGTGAAACTCTAGACATAAAATTAACACCATAATTGTGTTTTTTGAAGATTAGTTCTAAATTTTGGAGTAGTACACATGCAAAATGCTTTTTATTTTATCTCATTGATTGATTGACTGACTGACTGACTGACTGACTGACTGACTGACTGACAGGAATCACTCTTTTCCTCATGCCCTACAATGTCACTTTCATAAGTGACATTCTAAAGAGTTGTAGACATAGCTCAGTGGTAGGTGCTTGCCAAGCATGCGCAAGGTCCTTTATTTTAATGTCTAGTGCTGTTAAGACAATTTACAGATGACATTCTATTCAGAATAATACTGATTTTTGCTGAGGGACATTTTCATTAAGACCCACACTCCCCCTTTGGAGGCCTGTAGTGCTGTTCTTAGGCATTGTTCTCAGCATAAGATTGCACAAAGTGTTTATTTATAGGAAGATAAGGGTGAGTAATTCTTAGCTGGTGGAATAGCTCATACCAAATACTGTACCAGAGTGTTATCTATCTAGAGATGGTATTTGGAAGCAATAAGCAATTTTTAATGGTCCAACTATTTGGTATCTTAGTGGAAAATGTTTGAGCCAAGTATTTTAGGTGACAGCTCCACTGAGGTATTAACATGTACATTTCACGCTGTGTGCTATTAGTGATCTTAGGTCTGCTGTTCATCCTGTGTCTGATAAAGCCTGATTCTTGAAGTGGGAAGGAGCTGAAGTTCATTAGTGAAATTTATAGCAGTAATAATTTATTTCCTTTTCATAACAGTAATTGTTACTTTAGATGATTTCTTCTCTTTCCATTTTAGTGATTCCAAATGATATTCCAAGTAGTGCTGCAATGTTAGCACAGCCACCTGGGCCCTCAAGCACCTCTGGGATCCTGTGCGTGCAGAGACCAAATGTATCAAGTAATTCTGAAATACTTGGGGTTCGGCCAGCTAATGTTTCCAGCAGTGCTGCAATGATGGGAGCCCAGCCACCAAATATTCTAAATAACTCTGGAATTTTGGGCATACAGCCACCAAACGTGTCCAGCGGTTCCGGACTTCTTGGAGTCCTGCCTCCAAACATGCCTAACAACTCTGGACTTGTTGGACTACAGCCACCAAATGTTTCAAATCCTGCTGGACTTTTGGGAACACAGCCACCGATTGGACCTCAAAACTTACCGCCCTTAACTATCCCTGCTCAAAGAATGCCTGCATTGCCAATGTTAGACATTCGTCCAGGACTGATACCACAGGCTCCTGGACCAAGATTCCCTTTACTACAGCCTGGAATTCTCCCACAACGGGGCATCCCTCCCCCATCGGTACTTGATGCAGCTCTTCATCCACCACCCCGTGGACCTTTTCCTCCCGGAGATCTTTTCAGTCAGCCAGAAAGACCTTTTCTGGCTCCTGGAAGACCAAGTATAGACAATGTTCCCAACCCAGATAAAAGAATACCACTTGGGAATGACAATATTCAGCAGGAAGGGGATAGAGATTACCGATTTCCTCCTATAGAGGCCAGGGAGGGCATTACTAGACCTCCTCCGGTGGATGTTAGGGATGTGGTTGGGCGACCTATAGATCCCAGAGAAGGCCCTGGAAGGCCTCCGTTAGATGGTAGGGATCATTTTGGAAGACCACCTGTGGACATGAGAGAGAATCTTGTGAGGCCAGGTCTAGATCATCTTGGTCGACGAGACCACTTTGGCTTTCCCCCAGAGAAGCCTTGGGGGCATAGAGATTTTGATGAGCGAGAGCATCGAGTTCTGCCTGTCTTTGGTGGTCCAAAAGGCTTACATGAAGAAAGAGGTAGATTTCGGGCTGGAAATTACCGATTTGATCCTAGAAGTGGTCCTTGGAACAGAGGATTTGGGCAGGAAGTTCACAGAGATTTTGATGACCGCAGAAGACCCTGGGAGAGGCAGAGGGATAGGGATGACAGAGATTTTGATTTCTGCAGAGAAATTAATGGAAGTCGTCTTGGACGAGATAGAATTCAAAACACTTGGGTTCCTCCTCCTCATGCTCGGGTTTTTGATTATTTCGAAGGGGCCACTTCTCAACGAAAAGGTGATAATGTGCCTCAAGTTAATGGTGAAACTACAGAGAGACATGCTCAGCCACCGCCTTTACCAGTACAGAAGGAGACTGAACTCTATGAGAAACTGGCGTCTTCAGGTGACGTAGACAAGGAGGAGAGTGTCACAGCTGCTGGTGTAGAAAGTGGAGCGGTGGTAGAGAGCACAGAGACTGAGGGGACATAACGTCGCTCAGTAGGTAAAAGAAACCTTTCGTACAGTTGTCATCTCTGTAAGAGGTTAATGGCTGACTGCACCACAGCTGTTCACGTTTATCTGATGTTCATGTTCCCCTTTCTCTTAAAATAACTGTACAACTGACTTGTATAGACATTGTTCTTAATATGAACATGGTAGGTAAACATTTTTTATTTTTCTGATAAAGTATAAATGTTGCCCCAGATTCTTTAACGTCAAGGAGATGCTAACAGCTTGTCGGAGACTTCCTATGGAAGAGAAGGGTTTTAGACACTGTCGTTGGGTTGGGTATGGCAATGATGACGTATTTCAGAACAGCAAGGTGTGGCACATCTTCATATCGCTAGGCTGCTGCAGGATTTTAAAGTGACAGACAAAGCTGTGACATTTTATGCAAGGACTGCTCTAGATTCTTGAGGAGCATAATACAGAGATTTTAAAAAGTGATTTTTGTAAAAATCTCCACTATGGTCTCTGTTCCTCCAAAGTAAGTGTGTGTGATTTGTTCCTCATACTGCAGTAAGTAAAAAAGAAAAAAAAAGCAAACAACGTTTCAATGTTGGGTGAATTTTGTTTTTAGATGCCAATAAAACTTATTTGTTTGATAACAGTGTTCTAGGAATTGTATTTTTTTAACCTACAAATTCTTAAAAACTGAACTGTTAGTAGCATGCGCTTAGCTGTGGAAGTTACCCATTACCCTTTAACAACAATGAAGAGTTGTGTGGTGATAAAAGCCTGTACTTTGATATAACTATACAGACTGATTAATATGTATGCAATATCTATGTGTATTTATTGTGTAAGACATGTAGTTTCTCTGTATGTCTGTCTCTATGCTCATACAGAGAAAAAAAATGTTTTTTAAAGTTGAATGAGATACTCTTTAAAACTTGAGAGAAAATTGGAAACATTGAGTAAATTAACATTTAATCTTGATTAATGTAAAGTAAAAAATTAGAACTATATTGGCCGAGAGACAGTTCTGCAGTGCTTTAATACAGCTAAACACGAAGCCAAATGCATGTATTTTACATTAAGTGCTTCCAGTTTTTCACACTATTTGCTGTTCTGTGTAGATGATACTGTCATTAAGCAGCTTAGTTCATGTGCCTGCCATGAGTTTCTTAATTACACAAAATGTGATCTGGTATGGGTAGCTTAAGCGATTTTGGTATAGCAGAGATAAAGCCTCCATCAGTGCTCTGTAGGCTCCGGGAGACAGGGTTTAGGCTGGGCTCTGTGGCAGAAGGGGGAGAAGACGGAGGGTCGGCTTCCTACTTGCCTTCTGCCCTTAAGTTTCATTGATGTGCTGTTTTCTTTAGATCGCCACACACAGCACATACATGGGGAAAGCCATGTGCTTTTAGTTTCCAGTGGACAGTTTGCATGTGGTCCTGTGAGCAGGCATTGCCTTCCCTTTGCATTCCTGGCGGTGCAGCCCTTGCTCTGTGTAGGATTTCTGAGCTGGGCCAGAGCACAGCAGCCATTTAGAATAGGCTTGTTGGTGAGCTCTTCCGGTGCCGCCTAGACAGCCAGGAGAAGCGCTGTGGCCACACAGCCCTAGACAGCCAGGAGAAGCGCTGTGGCCACACAGTCCTTTCTCACGTGGCCTAGGGACAGACTAGTAGGACAGAATCTGTGTGCTTATTTGGGGAAGACAGGTAAGAGTAGAAGTGTTTAAATATTTAGTTCCAGAATAACTCAGGTAATAGTTTGATTTGATTTCATGTCCTTCCTTAGGCTCTTTCAACAGTCAGGATTGCAACCTTGGGGCAAAGTAAATGTGCAGGAAAGACTGACTGGCTTTGACTAAGGAAACGGTTCTGAGTATAGTTTCTACAATGACTGTTCCATTTACTCTGATCACAATCAAGGGATGCTCATTCAAGTTAAGTAGCAGTATAGATAAGACTTGTTCTTAGTGATTTTTGTTTTTAATTCTAAGCTTTTGGCCTTCTCCCTGGTACTCGAGAAGGGTTATACTTGCACTGGTCTGAAGGTTCCAGAAAGTATAAGTTAAACAGGTCAGTTGTCAGCATTTTGTCCTCTTCAGTATGTTTGGG
Organism: Acomys percivali; assembly: GCA_907169655.1. Taxonomy (NCBI): domain Eukaryota; kingdom Metazoa; phylum Chordata; class Mammalia; order Rodentia; family Muridae; genus Acomys; species Acomys percivali. The sequence continues at coordinate 106,620,549 of OU015750.1, forward strand.
GACACGCTTTCTTTCGAGTTAAAAGAAATTACTTCGCCCTTGTCCTTGTCTTGCTAATATAACATTAGGGAAGGACGTGCCCAGCCCAAACCGCTTAACTAGTGTTTCCTTCTTGCTTTGTAAACACTCAAGAGAAAAGTTAATTGTTTTATTTTGATAAGTTTGGCTTAGGACCTGCCACATTTTCTGTACCTTTGATCACAATTGGAAATACATGAGGAGTGGCCCATCCACTTAGCACACACAGTCTTTGTGGTTTTGCAGGCAGTACTGTAGAGACCCTGCTCACCTGGGGACTTTGTTTGGTGCTGGGCATCATCAGCCCTGGGCAACTTCTTGTTGGGTGTTCTCCCACTGAGCCGCACCCAACAGTCCCATGTAGTTTTAATGTGTGGAGTAGTAGGCTGATGCCACACTCTCCTTTCTAGCAGACTGAAATAACTTTTTAAAAAATGTGTACAAGTTTCATTAAGTGTGAGCTTTGATCTTAGCTTTAGTGTGTGCATTGCAGTCAGTAGCTGCTACAGTGTGTAGAAACATGTAACAGAGTCATCTTGATCTGCAGTGCTCTGGATAGGGTGCTCATTTTATGTCACTGTAGGGAGGTGGCAATCTGAAGTCACTGGAAGGGCCAAGCAGTGTCAATGGCCTCTTTGGAATTCATGGTAATTTCACCAATATTTTATTCTTATCAGAGTAGTTCCTCTCATCTGGGAATTCTGCGGCCTTACTAAATGTTCCACCTTCACTCATGTGACAAATTACATTTTATGAACCAGACATCTAGCATTGTTTAAGACTAAGAGCAGTATTTTGTAAGTTACTTTTTAAAAAATAGTGAATTTCATTGGATAGAATGCAAACAGCAGTGCTGAGAAATGGGAAAAGATTCCGGTAAAACATACTAATTGCTGTAAGATAATTCCTGACTCAGCGATATTTAGAATTAAAAGGGTCATAGAGTCAAAGAAAAGGAGACTGAATAAGTAGACAGGAAGCGGTTCAAGGAGCATGCATGAGCATTACTATGCGTGAGTGGACTTGGGTACATTGATTGCCCGTCTAGTACATGTCCAACTCTGAGTAAAGGATTCCATGGATGATATTTTCCTCACGGTGTAATCAGATGGCATGTTTGACCTTTGAGCCAGGGGCAGTTTATATTCAATTTAATATATTTTTGCTGTACCTTACATTCTTTTATATTATTAGTAAGACATGATTACTAGGTGCTGTATTAGTAAAATATTTCAGCACCTTTTAGATTTTTCCCTTTATAAACACGTATTGTGCTTACTTACTGTAGAAAGAGGAGAACAAATATCTGTCATTCATTTTTAAAGCAGGCAGATAAAACACTGAATTATTTAATCACAGATGTTGCAGGGTGGCATAGAACTATGGTTTTCCTAAGTATTCTTGCAGATGCTTTTATATAAAATACAGCGTCCTTTAAACCATATGAGCTGTGGCCAGTAAAAATGTCAGGTTCCCATCTAAACAAACAAACAAAATCAGAAATTTAATGAAAGGTTAGAAACGACTCTTTGATCTGGCACAACTTCCTGAGGGTGGATTCTAGAATCAATAACACCACACTGTAATGAGGGCACACACAGAAAGTGATTTGCAGTGTGCTGCTCCCTGTGGCTCCCTGCTGTCTAGGAGGTGTTAGCAGTCATCCCTGCCCCTCTGAAAACTGTAGGGAGCCAGCCAAGGTAGTCACTGCAGACTCAAGGATCTTCTGAGCTCACCCATAGAAATGTGTGCATAAGTTACAGACACACCTTTCTCAGTATGTATTTTTTGTTTACTCCTACCCACATACTTACACTTCAGATCTACATTGAATATGTTCCTTCCCCCTCACAATTTTAGGTTCGGGTCTAACTCTGTAGTTTAGGCTGGCCTTGAACTCATGACAGTCTCCCTGCCTCATTCTCCCTACTGGTGACTAATGTAGGGAAGTCATCATAGTTTAAGTTCATACTATAAAAATTAACGACTGCACAAAGAAAAGAATGGAAAAGAGACCGTAAAGTGACTACCAGGAGCATTTTCTTCACTTACGTGTGCTTTCTATAGGATAGTTCAAGCTTTTACCTTGTTGTTTTATTGAATAGTTCAGCTGCAGCAAGAACCTTTAGTGGACCAGATTATAATCGTTAACTTGGTTAGGACTAATGTAGGACGACGTAGACGGTCTTTCATCAGGAACCAACACAAGTCAGTGCTTTCTCTAGAGAGGCGCCTCGCTTAGACCAGCTTTTTGGTTTTTTTCTCTCTCATATAAAAATTGATTTTCTTTTTTTATTTATATATATTATTAATTCATATTACATCTCAATTGTTATCCTATCCCTTGTATCTTCCCATTCCTCCCTCCTTCCCGCTTTCCCCCTATTACCCTCCCCTATGACTGTAACTGAGGGGAATCTCCTCCCCCTGTATATGCTCATAGGGTATCAAGTCTCTTCTTGGTAGCCTGCTATCCTTCCTCTGAGTGTAGAACAGCCTTTCTAAGCCTTGGAATTACTTTGCATTGTTCTAAAAGATAGAGAACAAAAACATGGAGTCTCTTCCTTTCCCTCTCTCTCTCCTTCTCTGCCTTTCTCTCTTTGGTTTTATATCAAAGAGGGAAGGGGTAATGGATTATTTCAAATTGTATAAAATGTTATGTTTCGTGTAGTAAGTGGAGAATATATTTGCACATAGCCAGATACATGGCTTAATGGCAGACACATTGTCCTCTGAGGCAATCTGCAGGGGACTTCCCATCGGGTACCAAAATCTACTGACGTTTACTTAGTCTTCTTCCGTGTATGTTAAATCATCTCGAGGTTACTTTTAGTTACTAGTACAATGTGATGTGAGGGTGGCAGTTATTGAAAAGAATGTGTGTTCAACAAGGATCCTCCTCCCCCTCCCCTCTCCCCCTCCTCCTCTTCCCTCCTCCTCCTCCTAATAGTTTTCATCTGAAATTGATTGCGCCCACCAGAGCAGAATTACTGAATGCTGAATGCAGTGGAAAAGTGTAAACTGTTCTTTGTCCTCTCCTGCCCTATCTGGCACTGTTGTGTTGGGTCTTTTCCTTTCCCTGCAGTGGAGCAGGCAGCACTGGCACCTGGAACTGTGGCTTGCGTTCAAAAAGGGTTGCCTTCCCTGGCTGGCCTTCGGGCTGTTGCCAGCATTTTAATACCTTAACTTGCTTAATGTTGTAGAACACAGGCCACGCAGGTGCCTGAAGCAGTTAAGATCTTGAGTTCAACCAAAATCACATAGTCCATGTCTTTAAAGCAACACTAACAAAAATAAAAGTATTATTTTAAGTTTTCTGTTTTGTGAGTGACAAGTTGAAGAAATGAGGAACTGTGGGGAGGAGAGATGACACATCTAACAATATTGGAACACTTTTTAAAATAATGCATTTAAAATAAAGTACTGCTTTTGAGTTTTAAACACTGGCTTTAACAGTTGTTAGAATGTCTTGGGCAAGCTCCTGAACCTCCAGTCCTTACTTCTTTGTATCTAAACAGTCTTTATCTCAGAAGATACCCATAGCTACTCAGGACGTGAACCGTGTTGGGAAGTGGAATATTTACATTGTGGATGTGACGCAGTCCTGTGGCCACCCTAGGAAGTAGTCTTTGTAGTATGCATGTTTTGCTTAAGAGAAATGAAAACTACAGGTGTAAGTGGCTTCCCTAAGTCTCCTAATGTGTGTTTCAGCAAAGATTGGAACCCTGTTAGCAGACTTAGAAATCGGTAAACGCCCAACCTGTCTTTCTAGGATTTATAGTTGCATTAACCACTCAAGCCCCCCTTTTGTGGTTGTACACATGCATCGTTATTCCTCCTTTTATATTATCTTAAGAACTCACCTTATGTACCTCCTAGTGTTTTAAGTTTATGCAGTGATATACTTTCAACTTGCCTGAAGGCAGGTTTATACTGCATACCTGCTAAATAAGGTTTCATTTAGAAAACACCCTGCTCACAAATAAAATATGAGAACCCTTTTCCATTTCCCTTGAGGATGCTTTGTAGCCAGTGAGGACTTCTTTGTAGATTTGAATTTGAGGTTGTAGTCTCGACATCTTCTAAAACTCAATGTTTCATGCATTTTGTGTATAATCAAGATTTAGTAATCTGCTTTCTTGTATAAAACTATTCTATAACTAGTCCATCTGGCTTAGATGAAATAAACAAAGGGATGGTGATGTTTTAGTATATATACATCCAGAAATATTAATGCTTACTTGCCACTGTGTTTACACAGAGTTTAGAGGCTAGCCTTTGTGCTTTGTGGTGAGGGTTAATTTGCAGTTATTTTACCTTATTAAAATACATAACTGGGTTCTTCAATTATTCAAGTAGACTCAGTCTACATCGTTTCGTGACACCGTTTCCAGAGTCATCAAACTCATTACTAAATACTGGCCACATCGCTGCCCAGTCTGTCCCTCAGACACTCAATATAATTCATTAGGTAAACTTATATTTTGGCTGATCTTAGCAAATCTAGTTATTTTGTTTATGATTATTACATGAAATAAAATGTTACTCTGCTATGTTTTGATAATGGGGTGTTTCCTATGTCTGGGGGTGGGGTGTCGGTTTTTACATTAGCTATGGTAATAGTAAAATCTGGATTTGTCTTTACAGTTTTGAAGGCTAGTTTAATACATGTGCTGTGTAAAGTAGACCTTTTTATGGGGCTTGAGTTTGGCTCTGAGACGTGTAGAATGGAGTTGTTGTGTTACCAACATCATGCTGAGACCCTCACTGAGGACTGAGTGGCATACTCACACTCTGAATTGTTGGCCCCCAATAGTTGACAACTGTTAGCTTTCTCATTACAGGCAGAGAAGGGCTTAGAGAAAAGGGGGCAGTTTTAATCCCTGTGTGGCAAACAGTGTACACAAGTAATTTATTTTCAGAAATATTTACCAAGGAAGAGGCTTTTTAAAGGAGACAGTGCCCTCTTGACCACCATTCTAGGATTGCATGCACGACCTCTTCCACTCAGACTTTACTGGCTTCAAGACTGTTTTCTAAAGCTGTAGTTCTCGCTTTTAGAAATGTGGGTGTTAATATGTGGACATTGTTGATTACCTACCTGAGGCTGCTGTAACCATATACCAAGAAGTAGTAGCTAGCAGCATGTCAGCAAAGCCCTGCCTTCCCTGAAGACCCTGGAGACAAACCCTCCTTTGCATCTTTGGGCAGTTCTCAGGAATCCTTGAACTGTCCTTGAGTTTCACATCCCTCATGCTTGGTGTCTGTCTGCTGTCTTCTGCCATGTTGTGTCTTTGAGCCATCCTCTTGTCAGTGCATATCTGTGTCCAAACTTCTTCTTGTTTTTTGAGACAGGGTTTCTTTGTGTAGTCCTGGCTGGCCTGTAACTCACTCTGAAGGCAGGCTGAACTCAGACATCCGTCAGCCTCTTCTTCCAGAGTACTGGGATTAAGAGGGGGGGAAGGCTACCACTGCCTGGCCAGATTTCTTTCTTAAAAGGTCTGAGGAACCTCAGAATATTTTGAGGGCCAATAGTGACTCCATCCATGACAGCCCAAGATTAAACCTGGTAACTATTTACAATCCTAGAACGTAGTAGCAAGAGTGGACACAGCAGAGTGACAGAGTCTGTATCTGTGGAGCGAAATTGTCAAATCACTTTGGCTTTTACAACAGTGAAACTTAAAATTACTGTAGTTTACTGCAAACCATTGAACAGAGCAGTCTACACTCCCGCCCTTTCAGATGAACAAATGTGTGATGCCCGTACTCCCATTAATATCTGAGCCAGTGGACCATGCAAGGAAAATCCAGTCACATTACTGCTAGATCACAGCAAGCAGCCACTGTGAGATCACCTCTCAGTAAAAAGTAGCCTATGATCTGGGAGCTCTGTAAATCTGTGCAGCCATGGTGGTTTTGATTCACTTTGTCATGCTATCAAAAAACAAAATAACCCCACAAACAAACCTGGTAATATTTATATTTTCTGTGACTCATTCTTTACTATTTCAGAGGCTTAGTACACAGAGACTTTAAAAAATATAGTGTGACCTTAAAGCCTCTCATTTTCCATACAATTAGCAACATCAAAATTAAAAAAAAACCCACATCTGCCTGACTGAAATATGAGATAGGTGAGTAAGGATGGGAAGGTCCAGACTGAATAGATGTCTTAACAATGACCCTTGTAGCTTTTACGGAAATTGGAGTTGAGAACTTCCCTGGGTATTGCGTGAGGAGCCCTTAGCACTTCCACACTGTGGCACTTACTAGGCTCTCTATAGCCTGGGCAGTCCCCGCTGCTCTATGGAAACTGTAGCAACTAAGGAGTTACTCAGAATTCCGTGTGAGAACCCATAGTCAGAGGAAGTGACGTTGCGTGGTGCTTGGAGTTGTATAGGGTTTTAAAAGCATTCTGTACATCTGCAACTCTTGTCCCAGGTTGAGGGATCATCATGAGGGGACGGCTGTGTCTGATTTCAGGGAGAGAGGTGCTAGAGAGCTTCCTCCTCTTGTTCATTGTCTGAGTCATGTCCAGGTAGTAACAGTTTCTTGAATAAGTCAGTATTGCTGAATTCTTATGCAATGAAGAGAGGAAATCAGGTTTTTCAAGTAGATTACCCCCACCCCACATGGTACTTGAAAAAGGTCTATTTTGAAATTGAGAAACAAAGACTTTTACCTTGAATATATTCATGCTTAAAAAGTTGTTAATCCTGGAAATAAATTGTGTTAATCACTTCTTGGGGTTGTGTCTGACTCTGTATTTATATATTTTTAAATTCTTGTTATGCCCCCCACCATAGGATACTTAGAATGTGAGCATATTATGAACAATTTCATCCTCAGTTAAGTATCAGAATTCAAGATCTCAAAAGAGTCATGTTTGGAGGAGAAAGGAGATGACTGCTAACCCAGACCTGTAGTTCCTGGAGTATTGGGATTTCCAATCTGTCTAGTTTAACAAGTAGGAAAGGAATGGCTGCGTTTCTGAGGGGACAGCTACAGTTGTTCCTTCATCTGGAAGGGCACAGCTGAAATGAGCAGTGCCGTGAGTGTGCCTTTTACTGCTGCACCAGAGGGCCTGAGAGGAGACTTCGTGTGCAGAAGAGCGCACAGTCGGCCTGCCCAGGACTCACATTCCAAAGCCCTGGGACAAAGAAAAGGAGTAATTCCCCCTGTGGTCTATGTAAGAGTGATTTCCAAATGAGTGGGTTTTGTAGGGCCAGAAAGGAGCTTCCTCCATTCCTGGAACAATTCCATTTATGTGGTAGTTAAAGTAGGCCTGTGGGTGTGAAAATTTACACATGTGAAGGAATAACAGATGAAGGTTAGCTGTGAACTGAGAATACACCAGTTTCCTTTTAACCAGTCTCCAGCTAATTTGAGTATGACAAATAACCAGGGGTGGTACACAGGGGTCTTGCCTAGGTGCTTTCCAACCAGACATCAGATAGAAAGGATTTTAAAGGGCTAACCAGGGCTTGTAGGATCACCTTTGTACAAATACAAGACTGAAGCAAACGTTCTACTTACTCAGTTATGCCACATTTGTTTTGTTTTTCCTCTGGACAGTTCTCTGTTCCTTTTATTTTCCTCTGTAAAGCTTCACTTGATTGGCCTTGTGGACAAGGGTGTGGTCACAGAGCCCCACCTTTTGAGGCAGTGTGAGATACCCACAAAAGCAGCCTGAGCAGACACCTACCTATTCTGTCTGGCATTGGTTGAGTCAGGGTGTCCTACCTTCCCCAATGGCAAATGTTTCCTCTTTCCTCTTTTACACTTTTAGTTTAACGTCTCAAAATAGTTCCTAACTATAATTCACAACTAGAAATAGATGTTTACACATACACACCACACACGTGTGTGTGTGTTTTAATGCCTCACCTTTCACAAAGCCTTGTAGATTCCCCCCCCTCCCCCTTTTTTAATACATTGCTATCTTCAGTATTCCCACAGGAAATAGACAGCTTACAGCCAATATTTTCTTTCTTCCCTTCTTCGTTTATGAAACTTGTTAGGACCTGGAACGGTGGCACCTAATATTTACTCATCAGGGCCAACTCCTGCCTTTTGGAAAGAGAGTCTTAAAAGTGCTCTGCCAACACAAAACTAAGACCACAGACTGGGGAGAGCAAGCCAGAGTGGCGTGGCTGTGCTTTCTAAAAGGTGCTACGGGTAGAAAGTGTATAAAAGCATTTGTGAGTCATTTTGCCCTGCATTGCTCTTTAAAATTACTAGTGTTCTTTAGAACCTTCATAGAATGGCTCCGTTTTGTGAATTTGTTTCAACCTCTTGCAGGTTATTTGAGCCCAAAATACCAAGGGGGAGGGGGAAGGTGTGTATGTGTGTGTGTATGTGACTTTTAGAAAGGCTATTTTCAGGGAGGCTGGAGAGACAGCTCAGAGGTTAAGAGCACTGAGTGCTCTTCCAGAGATCCTGAGTTCAATTCCCAGCACCCACATGGTGGCTCACAACCATCTATTCTGTTTTCTGATGCCCTCTTGTGCAGGTGATCCACCTGCCTCTACCTCCCAAATGCTGGGATTAAAGGCATGCACCACCATGCCTGGCACAAATAAATAAATCTTAAAATGAATATTTTAAGGCTATGTTATGGATCTGCTCTTACACTTGATAATGTATTGACCACTGTTAGAAACTTCATTGCACTGGTGAATTACAAAGTACTTATTTCAGTGAACATGTGTGCATAGATGGGTGAGGCGTCAGAAGAACAGTAGTGTTTGACTCACTGTACATCTGAAAGGCAGATACAAAGTATAAAGTAGGAAGTGTCTTGTGGTGTTAATTTTTTAAGTGTTTTTTAGGTTGTTATTTATCTAGTTGGTGACCCTGTCCTGACCACCTCCTGCTCCCTGGGCCCTCTAGTGGTGAGGTTTAGCTAGTAAATGAGAGTGCACCCTGAAGGCCCTAGTGCCTCTGTAACTATTCCTACACCTGAGCGGAATTGTTGAGTCCGAAGCACCTTTGCGTCTGGCTTCAGCAAGACCTGATCTTAAAAGCTTTCATTTATCATGAAGCATCTCTGAAGGCCTAAAGGAGGAGCTCACTTTAAAGTGCCCTTTCCCTATACCTTGGTCACAACAGAGAAACAGAAACAAAAAACACAAGCCCAGCAATATTTAGCATTGCAATAGCATTCAGAATGGGAAATCATTGTTGTCTTGCAGGCAAACACTGTACATACCAGGACATACCTTCTTACAGTGTCCCAGATGCTGAGGAAGTGGTCCAGCATACTCCGCTGCCCCCAACCAAACAGTTGGCTTTCTCCAGGCAGGCAGCCATTTATTTTTATTCTTTGATAGTCTCGTGCATTTATATAATGGGTCTTGATCATCTTCACCTCCCATTATTCTCTTCCCATACTGCTTGGTCTCTTCAGGTCTTCTCACGTTCCTCTCCTGTTCTCACGTCCTATTTTGTTCGTGGTGCATTGTGCTTAGGGTTGCATTCATGGGGTAGGTAGAGTGGACGCTTACCAGTGGGCATAGCACTGCAGAAAATGGAACACACACACACACACACACACACACACACACACACACACACACACACACACACACACACACACACACACACCAGCTGTCTGGCATACTTCTGTGTCATTAGGCCCTGGACCTCAGCTTGAGCCTTTGCCCTGGAACAGGTCGTCTTCTTAGCTTGCTGGTAGTTTTGTAGTTCTTAAACTGTTGAGAGAGTTGTAATAGACACTGGTAAACACAGCGGTAGGACATCACTGAGGTCATTTGGCCCTTGCTTTCCCTGCCTTGAAATACTCATTCAAGTGTGCACCTTCCTGGCTACTTTGAAGTGTTCCCTGCCTTGAAATACTCATTCAAGTGTGCACCTTCCTGGCTACTTTGAAGTGTTAAGAAACAAAAATCACAGTCTGCACAGATCTGTCGGCTCCTCTTCCCACAGTTGTCATGGTGTCTGGACTAGTAGTAGGCTGACCTTGTTTTCGGGTGTGGGGAGGGAAGCGGTCCTTCATGGAGGTCTGCCATGAAGCAGTCAGACCTTTGCCTCTTCAGGTAGATGTTAGCCTTGTTGGTGAAGGTGTTTGAAACCAGTAGAGGTGTGCCGACACAGGGCTGTAGGGCATGGACCATTTTCCTTCAGAAACATCTTTTTGAACCTTCCTGTGTTTGTGGAGGAGGGCAGGAGTACCACTGCGTTCGTGGATAGCAGGGTGGAGGGCATCCTACAGGAGTTGCTTCTCCTCTCCCATCATGTGGCTACCCCTACCTGTTGAGCCATGTTCACAGCCCCCACAGTTCTCTCTCTCTTTTTTAAATGTTAACCTTCCCCCCCCCCCCAAAAAAAATCTTTATTGAACAACTTTGAAGAAAGAAATTTTATGAGGAAACAATTAACAAGAGAGAGAATGGAATTAGGATTGGCATGCTTTTCTTATTATAAATGGAAATAAAGTAGCAGAAGGTGAGTACAGAGTTTAGGAAACGAGCAAACGATGTACAGCAACCATGTTTATGATGTGGTTGAAATACCCGTATGGATCGACAAATATCACATGACCTTAAAAAACACCACTGAGTATGGCTTTCCTGACAACTTTTGAGTTCCCTCAAAGATGGGCTCTATCATGTTCCTGAAAAGGAAGTAAAAGCAAGTCTCCAAACTTGGTCCAGGCTGTAACTTAACTGAGCACGGGGCTGTGAAGTAATCACAGGGCTGTGCAGTGAAGCACAGTTGGTGTAATGTTGGCCCAGAGTTCATAGATTCAGCAGCTCCTAGTGGCAAATAGACACAAGGTTTCCATCCTTTCCAGACATGGTTTGTAAGGCTCTTCAATACATTCCTTTGTTTTAATTTGTATACCCCTTAAGTTGTTTCAGAATTATGGGCTATAGTCACTTCCTCTGGAGCTAAGGAGCCAGACCTACCATCTCTGTCATGTACTGCCATTATGTGAACATACTGGCCTTCAGTTGGTGTTTTACTTGGCTTATATCAAGGCCTGGTTGTCATTTTATAGTCAACTTAGTGGGTGAAACTGGTGGGCCTTTTCTTTTTTTAAAAATTGATTTTATGTATACATATGAGTACACTGTCTTCATGCACACCAGAAGAGGGCATCAGATCCTATTACAGATGGATGTGAACCACCATGTGGTTGCTGGGAATTGAACTCAGGACCTCTGGAAGAGCAGCCAGTGCTCTTAACTGCCGAGCCATCTCTCCAGCTGGTGGGCCTTTTCTACAATGCTTGATCTTGAACTGTCAAACCAAAGGCTTCAAGTTGCTAACAGAGGTGCACTTGAATGACGTCATACCAATTGGATCCTAGAACGTGGAATTTCAGCCCTTTGTCCTCTGATAAGTAAACCCGTGCTGCCAGTCCCCCTTGAATTTCATTAGGAAGAAAATCGGTGGGACATCCAGACCTTGTCCTGTGCTCAGTTCAGTGCAGATGGCGGTGCTCCGGGGGAGGAGTATGTAGCCACAGGGCTGTCCTGCAGAGGGAAAACTCAAAGGGCCCAAATGTGGAAAGAGAAGGGGGGGGGCAGGGGGCTGCGGGGAGAAGAAAACCAGTTAGCAAAGCAGTCGGGCCCCTTGAGAGCACAACTCACATCTCCCATCCTACCACAGTGCGCTTGCCTCCTTGTACACATTTAAAAGTTTTATTTAACAAACACATTAAAAAAGAAACTAGGAAGGCTAGTTTCAAAGCTTGCAGGTGGCCTATAGCACAATAAGATCTGAATGGCCTAAGTTTACATAAATACCTTTACATTTTCACACTCTGATATCTGCTAGAGATCAAGGCGCACTTTTCACAAATGCGCTTAGTGACGACTAAAACCCTTGAAGTTAAGGGTAAATTTAATTGGGATACACATTTTTAATTCTCTTCGTCTTCAAATGATCATTAGCAAACGTTCTGTGTGACCTTTGTTTCTGACTAGGTCAAGGAAGTCACTCTTTACCCTGAGTCCTCCACAGTATAACTGTGTTGTCATCTGCGGTGCTATATCCATAGCGAACACCAGGGATCCTGGTCCTGTGGGTGTATTTATGTGGCCTGTAGATGTTTCATTCTGCAGTACTGTGGAAGGCTATGGGTTGAACTGAGGAAATAATTTCCTAGACTTATCTGTTCTTTTCTGATTTCTGTTGTTGTCGGCTCTTGGAGTTTATCCTTGGTCACACTTTCCCTGGTGGATGCTGGCAGTATCCCTCCCTGTAAGGAGTGAGCGCGGTTTAGTCATGTATGAAAAGTTTTTTTTTTTTAAGTATCTCATGTAAAGGTGAAGCCATGAAGTACTCACTAGAAGTGTAAGTGCAAGTGCCAGGCCTCAGCATACACAACTCAGTGTCAGTCTTGTGCACTCGAAGGTTAGCTTGTCTGTGGTAACACTGAGTCTGCTCATAAGATTTTAACCATTAAATGTGGAGCTTGATCCTCATATTTGATTGTCTGATGAATCAGGGGATGCAGGCTAAATCATGTTTTGTCATACTTAAAGATGTGTGTTTTGAGTGCCTTAATGGCTCTGAGTCGCTAACAGCGCCTGGGAACATGTGTGTCATCATGTTGCCCATGTGACCCATGCGCTTTAGAGTCCATGTTCTCCATGTGACAATGCCAGCTGTAATTACTAGTATTGCAGTTTTTCAGAATGACGGCACGTCAGATCAACACTGAATAAAAACAGAATAACCCTTTTTTTTTTTTTTTTTTTTGAACAGTTTAAGTTCAGTTCGAGAGTACCATAGAGGTGATTGGTCATGTTTTTATGTGACTTTAACTCATGGCCATTGATCTACAAAATAGTAGCTTAAAGGGAAGGATCCTAGAAAGCGAGTTTGATAATGTGTGATGAAACACCAGCTGACAAATAAATAATAAAGCAAAGGTTGGTGTTGGTTTTGGTTTGTATATAACATTTACAGTTCATACGTCTTCATAGAAATGTAGCGAGTAAATTGGAACTCAGAGTAAGTTAATTCATCACTCCCTGTCTCAGGTTTGTTTTTGTTTTTTAGGTTTTATTTTTATTGTTGTTTATTTATATTTAAGATAATAAAATACATTATATTATGTTTAGCTGTGTGTTTTGAGGTCCTAAAGATTAACACATAATGAATACATTGCTACTAGTATATGGTTGACCTTGAAGATAATGTTCAGGCAAAACATGGCAGCCACAAAGACCATGTGTTGTATGATTTACATAGGAAATATCTGTCACAGGTGCATCAGTAGAGAGAACAGGTAGGGGGTGCCAGGAGGTGGGGGCAGGGGGTGGAGGCGGGGTTATGGGGGAGCAGGGGGTAGGGGTGCAGGGCATAGGAGGCATGGTGACTGGCGGCAGAGTTGCTGTTGAGCAGTGAAAACATTGACAGTTGCTCTGCTTTGGGACAGTGCACCAAGCCACTGCATCATGCACTTGCAAAGAATTCGAGGCTCATTATGTGTGTGACTCGGATGCCTTTTAAAGGTCAACAGTAGATGGCCAACAGCAAACAAACTCATTGGCATCTTTAGAGCTTCTTTGTCTCATAATGTCACTTCAGGGCTTCTCTTTATCTTTTTAATCTATTTTTTTCTTCTTTTTTTTACCCTATATAGGTCATTTGCATTATATGTTAGCTACCAGTTAAATTTTTTATGGGATTCTTGAATGTGAGAATGTGGGTCTGTGTGTCTATGGTTTTTGTTGTTGTTGTTGTTGTTAATTGTGTGTGTGTGTGTGTGTGTGTGTGTGTGTGCGTGCGTGCGTGCGTGCGTGCGCGCACACCTTTTCTTGGGCTCTTTTCCTTCTGTTTTCTCCTATTCTTGTGTGTTAATTTTTGTTTTACCTTATTTTATTATTATCCTTTAGAAGCCTGTTTGTTTTCTAATGAGAGACAGAAAATGGATGGGATGGGAGGCACTGGAAGTAGAGGAAGGGAAAACCATATCAAGTGAGAAAAAACATTTTCAATAAAAGTTCAAAAAAAAATTTAAGCCATTTAGGCACAGTGGTACACACCTGTAATCCAGCACACAAGGAGGCTGAGGCAGGTGGATCTCTGTGAGTTCCAGGCCGGACCGGTCTACAGAGTGAGTCCAGGACAGCCAAGGCTACACAGAGAAACAGTGTGTCATAAAACAAACAAACAAATAAGCAGGAAAGAAAGCAGAAGCAAAAAAATAAAAAAGCCTCAGTAAGAAAGAAAAGTAATGTGTGTGAGGTTCTTGGCAGGCCAGCTTCTCTCTTTATAAAGACTAGCTGCTGTTATCTGGGTTTATTTGTGAAATAAAAAGAATGCAGGAAAGCTAGATATGTATACCTGCTATATCACACCTGGAATGCCAGGATCTAACTGAGGTAATATGTTGGAATTAGTTTTTGCCAGTAGTACAATATTGAATAGGCAGGGGTTAACTCTATCTAGCAGGTCCCTCCCACCTCACCTCAGGAAAGGATTCTGTGTTTCAGTCAGTAATACAGTAGTGTTTTCAGTTTTCTTGAAACATAAAAATACTATTAGGAAGATTATTTAAAACACATTCTGTGCGTGCATGTTTAGGCAGGTGCACGCCACTGCCCACGTGAGGAGGTCTGAGGACAACTTTGAGGAGTCAGTTCTCACCTTTTGCCCCAGAGTCCCAGGGATTGAATTCAGACCATCAGGCTTAGTGGTGGATGTCTTTGCCCACTGAGCCATCTTTCTGGCCCCAAGAGCTTAGAAAATTGACTAACACCAAGTCTCTCGAGAGTTGGGAATCAGTAGACTCCTTGATGAAGATGCATCGTCTGTATCTTCAAGTTGTCTTTAGTTTTAAAGATCAACATCAACACCGCCGCTATCTACCATCCCTGTCCGCCAGGAACTGGACAAGGTGTCATGAAAATAAACTGCCAAACTCATCTCCTAAGATGGTGTGGGGGCCTGTGCATGTACAGAATGCGCCAGTGCCTCTTGAAGGAGGTGACAGAGGTCAGCGGAAAACCTTGGGTGTTGGTCCACGCCTCTCACCCTGTTTGAGGCGGGATCTGATTTTCCGTTCCACATGCCAGGCTGGCTGGCTTTTGAGCTTCCCCATAGGAATACTGAGCTTAGAGGCTCTCAAACTGTGCATCTGGCTTTTTTTGTGGGTCGTCGGGATTTGAACTCATGTCTTCTCACTTTCATAGCAAGCATTTTTACAAAACCACTGAGCCATCTCCTCCAGCCCAGGGTTTCTTACAGGGCAGTCAGTTCTTGTGTTGTAAAGCACCCAGGTCCCCAGTGTCACCCCAGGAGCTGAACAGTCGGCAAAACAGGCCCTCCTGCAGGGTTGGCCACATTCTGTCTCTGTAACGGCGCCGGCATTAACCAGGGTTACGAGTTGAGAAATTGCTGCTCCCTCTTATTAAAACTGTCCCTGTAAAACTCCCCTGCAAAAATTAGATGTTATAGTGACCATTGAATGTACTTTTAAACTCTTGTCACCTATCCGCCTCTTTAAAAGAAAAAAAAGGCCAAAAGGAAAAAGGCTAAAACAAGAATTACAGCTCCATAGCAGCATTGAGGAAGCGAGAGGAGGAAGTTGTGCCGTGTGCAGGCGGCGATGTTGCTCATTCCGGGCTTGGGATCCCTTGGCTCCGTTGTAGCTTCTCGGCCTTTGCTTAGAGTAAATGTGAGTTCAGACTTTTACTCTTTTCCTGCATATTTAGCAGACAAGTAACAGAACAACAGTTGTTCTCATCTTAGGTGGGTCAGGAATGGATCCTAGCGATGGTTAGTCCTGGCAGTCGGCAGAGCGTGATGCTGCCCATTCTGGTTTCTTGGTAACGGTAGAACTAAAACGCCTCTTTGTAGTGTGCCCACCTCATGAACATCTATGAAGGAAAGCCTGGTGTGCACACTGGGAGAGAGACCCAAAACTGCTGGAAGCCATGTATTCGCCCACATTCAGATTACTTAGTCTGTCTTCTGCCCGTCCCCGGGGCCTCACCTCTGTGCACTCTACTATGCTATTATGATTTTTTGTTTGTTTTTGTTTTTTTGAGACAAGGTTTTTCTTTGTAGCCCTTGGCTGTCCTGGGACTTGTTCTGTAGACCAGGCTGGTCTCGAACTTACAGAGATTCACCTGCCTCTTCTGTTTTCTGAGTGCTGGGATTAAAGGTGTACTGCCTGGCTGATTTGATTTTTTAATATAGATTGCTTTTACCTTTTTTAAAAAAAAAACCGGAAAGGTGTTTGGCGGTTAGCGGGGCTTCCTGACTCTATTGTAAAGCACACCAGGTCTTCATCAAACCGTAGTGCAAGCGGTTTGCTGTTTGCCTTTGCAGCCTAGCTGTGTGCTTACGTGAGAAAGTAACAGGATTCGTAGATTCCAACAAGGCCAAGAATTAGCTAAAGCCGGTGACACAAAATGCCTGGTTGAAGTTTCTAAGTAGAAACGAAGATGGTGAGATTCCTGCCAGCAGAACATCCCAGACAGAGCACTGCTACGGGGAGAAACAGTCACTGGAGGCTGGAACATGCATGATGCACACTGCAACCCAGAACCCAGGAGAGAGCAGGAGGATCAGAAGTTCAAGGTCAGTTTGCCTAAGTAGGGAGTTCAAGGCCAGCCTGCACTATGTGAGACACCCCCCCCCCCCCCCCGACTCAAAAATAAAAATGGTGGGGCTGGGGAGATAGCTCAGTGCTAGAGCTCTTATTCTTTCAGAAGACCAAATTCAGTTCCCAGTACCTCCCTGCCTTCCTTTTTTGAGGGGGACTTCAAAAGAAGGTTTTTCAGTGTAGTCCCTCCTGGCAGTTGTGGAATTTGTTCTGTTGACCAGGCTGCCCTCCAATTCAGAGATCCACCTGCCTCTACCTCCTGAGCACTGGGATGAAAGGCCACCACCGCCCAGCTCCAGCACCTGTGTGGAGCCGCTCACAACCACCTGCAACTCCAGCTCCAGAGGATCTGGTGCCCTCTTCTGTCCTCTTCCTGCATAGCACTCAGATACACCTGTAAAATAAACAGGGGAGGAGGAAAAGTCCCTAGCCACAGTACAGATTAGATTTCAGTTACCAGTTTTCTAGAAACTGTAGATGTTGTTGTGGTTTTTAATCTACTGTGGGCCGCATTGTGCTGGTGTTAAAATAGACTGTATGAGCACTCTCCCATAAGACGGAGAAATGAACCCACTATCTCCATTAAATTTGGCCATTGCCTGAAAATGTTAGTAGAATACAAAATGCTTTGAGCCTTCTTAAAGGCTAGGGTGGCCAGGTGGTTTTAGTGTGCAGGAAGCCATGCCCACAGTATTCACTTTGTTACTGTTGTTATTTTCTGTTCGGTTTTTTAAGACAGGGTTTCGCCATGGAGGCTGAGCTGGTCTGGGGTCCCTTACTATCTGTCTGCCTACTCTGAGTGCTGGGATTATTTTTGACTGGCTAAGTTTTGCAGTTTTTGTTTTTGAGACAGAGTTTCTCTATGTAGCCTTGGCTGTCCTGGACTCACCGTGTAGACCAGGCTGGCCTCAAACTCATAAACATCCTCCTGCCTTTGCTTCCCGAGTACTGAGATGAAAGGTGTGCGGCACCATGCCCGGCTAGTTTTGCAGGCTTTTATTGTGTCTCCTTCACCCCACGTGCTGCCCAGTGTATCCCCGCACTCTTGGACTGAAGCCATCCTCCAGCCTCAGCCTTCTGAGGAGGTGACACTCTTGGCACTGCCACCACAGCCAGCCAGTTTTTAAGTCACAGGTTGGCTGTGTTTCCATTTGTCTGGCTTTGCGATTTCTAGCAGTTTCGACGTGAGCTTACTTGGGCAAAGTTTTGATTCTGATATGTGCTCATGGGTCCAAATGCTTGATAGTCATATGATTAGCCCCCTCCAAAGATGACGAAGTCAGAGTTGCAAGTCCCCCCAAAATGAGCTGTGAACAGAAGACTCGACCTGGGGATAAGTACAGCCACGAAACTTGTGAATTATAAAATTGCTCCCAATGTTTATTAAAAACTGAGTATAAAAGTTAGTGGGGACTCTGTGTAAGGTGTGCGGCCTTCTTTAAATGTGGAAGTCTCTTCACCCCCACCCTGCTCTTCTTCCTTTGGAAAGACAAAGTTTGGGCCTGGTGTGGTGACAACGCCTTTAGTCCTAGCCCTCAGGAGACAGAGGCAGGTAGATTCCTGTAAGTTGGAGGCCGCTCTCTTCCCTGCTGTCTTATGCTGGGTTTCAAATTAGTCCCACCCTGGTACCCACTGGCTTACATGCTTTGTCTCTCATCTGCCCTCCCGTTCTCTGTCACACACACCTTGACCTAATGAAGAGTGTATAGCCAGAGTGAATGACAGAGCAGGTGCATGGTGGACTACTAGGGTTTTCCAGTGAGTCCCCTCCCTCCCTCCCTCCCTCCCTCCCTCCCTCCCTCCCTCCCTCCTTCCCTCTCCCTCCCTCCCTCTGTCTTTCTTTGTCACTCCTGAGAAGGTCTTCAGAAAAGCTACTCCAATGAGAATCTACGTCTTTGTTTTTTAAGTTGAGTATAATCAGTCTACGTTGATGGGTGTCACAGGCATGTTATTCAGGGTCACTTCCTATTAGCCTCTCCTGTTTCTGGTCCACTGCTTCTCTTCCTCTCCCAGGACGGTCCTGCTTCACTTTCCTACCTGATAGGAGGCCGATAGGTCATTGATAGGTAGGTAGGTAGGTAGATGATGGAGTAAATACATAGATGATAGACCTATAGATGATAGCTACAGATTGGTGATAGGTAGATGATAGGCAGACATAATTCATGACAGATACATAGATAGATGGTGGATGGATGGATGGATGGATGGATGGATGGATACAGATGACATGTGATTCTTGTCCTGAGTCTGGCTCATTTCACTAAGCCTGATGAATGTTGTTCTCCCTCACCTCCCTGCCCACTCCTCTGGCAGCCACAGCTCCAGTGTCACCCTGCTTTTACTTTCTTGCTCCAGCTCCTCCAGTTCAGGCCTGGGTAGCACAGCCACTGTCTGAGCATCTCTGGGGCGCGGGGTGGGGTGGTAGAGGGTTGTAGCCTTTGAATCCTTAGCATGTTTAGACTAAATACTGCATATGGTTCTTAACTGTGATGATCTTGATTTTTTTGTTTCTTTTGTTTCCTTCCTTCCTCCCTCCCTCCCTCCCTCCCTCACGCCTTCCCTCCCTTCCACTCTCTTTCTACTGTCTTTTTTTCTCATGAAGAATTCTGTCCTAAGCACAGACTTAGCCATTTCTGTAGCTTAAGGACAGGTACCAATAGTTGGTTCTTGTAGTATCACATGCCAAGGAGTGTCTGTCTAGACAAGCTTTTGAATGCTTGTTGTAGAATGTTCTACGGGTAAAAAAAAAGCTGCCGGGCAGTGGTGGCGCACACCTTTAATCTGAGCACTCAGGATGCAGAGGCAGGTAGAGTTCTACGTTCCAGGTCAACAAGAGCTACACAGAAACCATGTCTTAAAAGACCAAAGGGGGCGGGCAGGGCACGACTCATTTTCCCCAGAGCTGATCCTAGAGTGTGGCCATTTGGGGTGATGCTTTGAATGAAGTGAAAGAGTATGAAAATCTTTTGAGAATTGTCACTGGGAAATCTTTTAGGAAATTATGAAATACCCTCCTACACACACACACACACACACACACACATACACACACACACACACACCCTTCACGAAAGGTTTATTTTCTTTTAGGAACACTACATTTTACCACTTCAGTTTTTCAACTCTTTTTCCGAATTGGCCTTTGTTTTAACAAATGGATGTATTAGATTAATTTCTTTGGCCAGAAAATACTAAAGGTTAGACACCCAGCCTCTTTTGAAAACCTCTCACACCGACCTTCTAATGCTTCTCTTCCACTCATTTTTCTTTTCCTTTGGTCATTCAGAAAGACACACACCCCTCCCCCCAGGTTGTCTGGTGTAGTGCATGC
>OU015750.1:106650059-106676827 GCA_907169655.1 Acomys percivali
GTGTGTGTGTGTGTGTGTGTGTGTGTGTGTGTGTGTGTGTGTGTGTGTGTATTCCACTTTGAAAAGTATTTATATCAACTAATTTGTCCTTAAGAGTATTTTTAGCAGCATCTGTTCTCTGGCACACAGCCCTTTTGCCAAGTTCCTAGTGACAGGGACTTTGGAAGGGAGGCGGTTTGGCATTTTCATGAACTTATGGAATGTGCCATTTTGCTCCTTTCTAAGAATGGCCATTGAGTTCTTTCCAAGTGGGATGTTTCAGTGTCCCTACGGCTGGTAGCTGAGGGCTTGGCTCATCTTAATCATAGAGATGTTTACTGAGGAGTCTGGAAAACCTCGCCTGTAGTCAGGCTGGCCTCAGTGTGTAGGCTCGCTTCTCTCCAGATGACATCTCTTCAGCCAGGATCCCGGTTCCCAAGAGCCCACGTGCTGCACGTCCTAACGAGCAAGGCCTTGCCTTTGTCATCTTGTCTGTTCCTTGTTCCTTTGAGTCGTACTTGACAGCTGCATGTGACAGTTGGGGAATTGCTTTCAAAATCTGGCATTTGGGTTTCAGTAGCCAATTTAAATATAAACCACATCTTTTAAATTTTTCAGTGGAAGGCATTTATCCTCGGCGTCTTTTAAATGAGGATTCAAGCAAATGAACAGTGGCTGGGGCCTATCTTGCTACAGTGCATGTCTTTGGTAACACTTGGTGACGGAGCTCAGGATATGAGTATGCTCTTAACATGAGGCTCTAGTTTATAGTATAAGCAGAAATCGCTATACATCCCTGTCTTAGTTAGGTTTTATTGCTGTGAAGAGACACCATGACCATAGACATGGTGCTGCAGAAGGAGCTCAGAGTTCTATATCCAGAGGGACAGACAGCAGGAAGAGAGCATGACACTGAGCCTGGCTCGGGCCTCTGAAACTCCAAAGCCCGCCCCCCAGTGACACACTTTCTCTGACAAGGCCACACTTCCAATAATGCCACTTCCTATGAGCCTCAGGGGACTATTTTCATTCAAACCACCCCAATCTCGATTGTGATTGAGATCTAATAGTCAAATTGTGAGAACTAGTTAACGCACGCATTTGATCTCTTCAGTACAGAAGCCATGTGAGTTTCTACATGGTGTCATGCCAACAGTAATAGTAGCCTATAACCAACAGCACTCCACTGTATTCACATTTAAATATTTTTTTAGTCTTTGTGACTGAAACTGTTGCTTCAGACATGTGTACTTGATCACTCTGCCAGGTCACTTCCTTCCACCCAAATTGTTTCAGATCCCTTATCAGCTGAGGAACCGTGCAGGTGACTTTCTCTACCTCAGTTATTGATTTCACGTGCTGATTTTTATTTATTTATATATTTAATGTGTATGAGTGTTTTGCCTGAGTGTATGTCTGTGCACCACATGTGTGCCTAGTACCCATGGAGACCAGAAGAGAGCACTGAAACCCCTGGAACTAGAGTTACAGATGCTTGTCAGCTGCCACGTAGGTGCTGGGAACCGAACCCAGGTCTTCTGGAAGAGCAGCCAGTGCTCTTTTCTATGGAGCCAACTGTCCAGTGCACAGAATGCCAGGCCAGGATTGTCTCTCTGAGAATTTACCGAGTTGAAGTCCAGGAATTGAACTACTCATGTCCCTTACCATTTCAACAGAGAGATGAAGGCCTCTCCGCATCTCATTTTACATGGCTCCTTTATTGTTAATGGCCCTGGAATAGGAAATTTTAAATTCTAAAATCAACTAAGTTGATTCAGTTTCGTTAAATTAACTAAAGTCAACTAAGCCAAGTAATACTTTTAGAAATAACTAGCAAAACCAGTTGTAAAACACTTATCTTACAGTGCATATGTGTGTATTCATGGCTTCCTGTGAGCCAGCACAGTGCATGGAGGTTGCTCATGTACTCGTGTGAAGGTATCACACGCTCACTTTGTGTTTGTTGTACATGCATACATCAGTGTCATTTATATCCAACTCTTTCCATTTCTGTTTTTTCCCCCGAAAAACAAATACAGTAGAATTCTCTGGGCAATTTCATATGGCATAATAAGGAATAAATCCTCCAAAGCCAGAGCTTCCTGTTAAATAAACATTTGTCATAATTGCATTTAAGCATGTTTCTGGGTACTGCCACCACAGGACCTCATCAGTTGACGTGTCTATTCTGCCACCTAGACTTTGCATCTTGTGCCCACTGATGAAATAATGAAACTTTGAGATAAATTTATCTTGGTAAACTTTTCTCATTCCAGTATGACATTTTTTTTTTTTTTAATAAGGAAGGAACATTCCACTTTTATCATTGAAATAGGTATGAAAAAGAGTAAAAGTTTTGAAATGTAGTAGATTTTCTAGCATTTTCCTGAGGTAAGAGTTATTCCTATAGGAGAGAAACATGGTCAAAGAATAAGCTATAGATAAGAAAGCATGTTGGGAAAGCCTGTTCCTAGTCAGTTTTGTGTTTTATTGAGACAGGATTGTGTAGCCCAGGCTATCCTCAGATTTGCAGTGTAGCTGGGATGACCTTAATTTTCTCATCCTTCTGACTCTACGTCTCAATTGCAGGAATTATGGGTATCTGCTACCTGGTTTGTGCAGCATTGGGGATTGAACCTGAGACTGCATTCTAAGCAAACATATCCCCAGCCTCTACTTAATGTTTTTGTTTTTGTTTTTTTAATAGAAGGGAAATTTTCAGTGTTTTCTGTCTTTTTTACCTCCATTAAAAAAAAAAAGTCATTAACTAGCAAACATAAATTTCATAACATTTTCATTCATGTATATTTTAGGTTTTTGTTATTTTAATCTTCTTGAGTCTAATTCAGGACTCTTGTCCAGTAAAAGAAAAGGTAATTATACAGGAAAATACTACTGAGGTTCTATTCCCTAGCAAGTGCTTTCTTCTTCCAGGCAGCGTTTTGTCTTTAAGCACTCTTGTGGTGGAGCCCTTAGCATCTGTGCACAAGACCTGAAATAGAACAGGGCCACCATAGTGGGTGGCATTGTCACATTAACTGTCCTTCAAAATTCCTCTAAATAAATAAACAAACAATTTCTTGTTTATTTACAGCCCAAAATCTATAAGGGAAAATCATTTGGAGCCACATTGCTTAAAATGAGCGTGAGCATGTGAAAACCCTGAGCAAATACGGAGCAAGGTCAACCCGCCGGCCTCATGTGTAGCTGTCCGAATACTGGTAATTAAATTGAGTGTGTGTGTGTGTGTGTGTGTCTGTGTGTGTGTGTGTGTGTGTAGGAGATATATATATATCCAATATATGAAAAATAGAGATAAATAGATAGATATAGGTAGGTAGGTAGGTAGGTAGGTAGGTAGATTGGTTTTTTTGAGGAAAAGTTGCTTTGTATTCTGGAACATACTATGTAGACCAAGCTGGCTTCAAACTCAGAGATCTGCGAGCCTCTGCCTCCTGAATGCTGGGATTCAAGGCGCGCCCAGCTTGGATGTGTATGTATATGGAGAAAATACTATTGAGGTTCTGTTTATTCTCACAGAATTCTATTCAAAAATACAAATGCAGTTGTGGTTGTGTCGGCCGCTCCATTTCTCCACATTGCAATTGGGAATTCATCTTTGCTGTAGACAGTCTGCCTGTCTCAGTCCGAGTTAGGTAGATGTGTGTGTATGCATTGGCCTGTGTGGGAGTGTGTGGAGGCCAGCCGGCGGTTGACTCTTAGGATGTTGTCCTCGCTTCCTCACCTCACTTCTTTTTGAGGCAGGGTCTCTCCTGAACTTGCAGCTCACAGTTCTGACCAGGCTGGCTGGAAAGCAAGCCACTAGGATTTGCCTGTGTCCACTCCTCAGCACTGGGGGCAGAGGCACATGTGCCACCATACCAGGTTTTTACACAGATGCTGAGGAATCCAGACTCATGTTCTGGTGCTGAGCCATCTTCCTGGCCCCGAAGTTGTTTGTCATGACTGGACTCAATCCTGGACCTAGTCAGGGACCCCTAGGAGACCCTGGAGCCTGGCTTGCTGTCTTTCTAATTGATTTACAAGGGACCGGCTTTTCTAATTTTAGGAGCCCGGGGAGTGTGGCTGTGGCTTCACTTCGTGGTGCTGGTGAACGCTAAGTACAGTTCCCTTTCCCTCAACACCAACTGTTCTTCCAAATTGTGTTCTGCTTAATTGTCTTTTCCATTTGGAAACACTGACATTCTCCCAACATAATTAAGAAAGTTGGTTTTTGTTGTTGGATGTAAACAGTAGTGAATGTGTTTTACCTGAAATTAAAAGCAAACGTTGTGTGATAGGAAGCAGGTGGGGCCATGTCTTCCCATTCAGGGGTAACATCTGCCACATCGATGCATTGAGAATTCTGGGAATTTCTCCATTGTCTGACTCTGGCCTCCCTTGGCCGTGCAACAAGACCAGTAGCAGTGTTCCTCTTAGGACTCTTGGTGGAGTCATAAGATAGAGCACATTGAATCCTAGCACAGTGCTCTGAGAGCTGGTGATAACTGTCTCGTTTAGACATTCTGAAGCATCGAGTATGTGGTAAACGTACCTCCCCTCCAGGCCCTTCCACGGTGTGTCTCTATGGCTTGTCAGAGTCTTGCCCATGCACTAACTGGCCCTAACTTAAGAGAGGGCCTGGGGCTGGGGGCTGGAGAGATGGCTAAGAGGTTAAGGTCTGGCTGCTCTTACTGAGGTCAGTTCCCAGCACCCACATAGTGGCTCTCAACCATCTATAATGAGATCTGGTGCCCTCTTCTGGTCAGCAGGCTCACATGCAGGCAGAATACTGAATGAGGTGGGGAGGAGAGAGAGGGGGAGGGAAGGGGGCAGACAGACAGACAGAGGGAGAGGGGGCAGATAGAGAGAATAAGAACGCTACAGTTGACACTGATAGATGTGAGGGTCTTTGTCTCTGGTGACAGAGCGAGCCGTGGAAGATCCAGGAGAGATGGATGTATGATAGGAGAATGTTTAGTGTATCTGTTGAAGGAAAGGGCTTGGTATTGCTTTGAGATCGGAAGTATACCATAGCTAGTTTTCTTGACAAGGTCACTCTGACCTTTCAATAGTCTGGAATAGTGTTTTGCCTGCTTGGATCTTTGCAGAGGGCTAGACACAGTCATTTAGTAGATATGCCAGTTTTCATTTTACCACTGTGCGTGCGTGAGTGCGTGCATGCGTGTGTGCACTACCCTTCTGAGGAACAAACAGAAGCCACTGTGTATGTGTATGTGTATGTGTATGTGCCAGGCTTGATGGTTCTTCAAGAACAGAAAAGTCCATTATATTCTGACCTGTTCCCAAAGTTTAGTGCTTGACACCAGGAAGCCAGTTGTCCGAGACTGTCTGTATGTTTGTGCTTAGCACTGAGGACACTTGTGGAAAAGACATTTTTCTAGAAAGTTCTAGACACTTCTTCTATCTCCGCGGCAAAATTCTATTTAACATGACTACTCTTCGTTATTCTCGGCTGAAAATGTTCGTCATCTATGAGCACTGTCTACATACCTTAAGCTTTAGGTGACTGTGTTTATGGACCTGTTAGTAAAAACTTGGTAGTACCACCCCCACCCCACCAGAACACACACACACACACACACACACACACACACACACACTTTACTGGAAAACTTAGGCAAGACTGCACATGTTTGTGTTTGGTGTGGAGGTCTTCCTTGGGTGGCAGGTCTTGCATGTTTCTTGTAGAATGTAGAAGCAAAGCTCACAGAGTGAGTACAGCTGGAGGTGACAGTGGCAGACCAAAAGGCACACGGTGGTGGTGGGGAGCAGAGAGAATAGCAGGGGTGAGCTAGCATCTCACGTCCACGTGGATTAGAGGGCCCCAGGAACGCTGTCTCAGAGATTCTAAGCACACCACAGAGCAAAGACCAGCAAGCACGTGGCATGTGAGTGCACATGGGGCAGAGGGTATGAGTGTGCTTAGTAGCAGCGGCATCATTAGCTTTATAACCTGTTAGAGCCATTGGGAGGGAGCCAGGGTGGGCAGGTCCTTGCCACTCTGCCTGTGTCCCAGGGAACAGCATTTATTGTGAGTCCTCTTGCCATGGTAGCACAGTACCATCTTCATCTCGTTCCCGACAGCCAGAGATCAGGAGGGAGCTTTCTTCTGCATCAGGTACCATATCACATCTTGGGTTCAAAGGTACCAGGATGGAGTGCAAAGAGCATTGAAAGTTGGGGGGGTAACCATTACTCTTTCCATTGCTGTAACCAAATACCCATCAACAAGGCAGCATAAGGAAGAGAGGTTTATTTTGCCTCACAGTTCCAGGGTCAGGCCCATCACCGCAGGGGAGTCACATGGCAGGGGCTTGAGGCAGCTGGTCACATTGCGTCAGGACTCAAGCCTAGAGAATGGTGCCAACCATTGCTAAGGTCAACCTAATCAAGATAGAAGCTGGTCTCCTAGGCGACTCTAGATCTCTTCACTGTCAGACTGGGTGTCAAGTTCTGGCCCTCCACCTGCCTTAGATCGCTATGACACTTGAGCCTATTTCTCACATATCGAGCGCTTTAGAATCTCCTAAATGGGAAGAAAAGGGAAACCTGGTTTTGCAGATAACTGTATCCTGTGTGCTATAACAGCTGGCCCCCATCATCTATGTGAGGGCTCCCCAAGGTGTAGGTCCAGCCAGCGTGGCCAGCTATGCATCTGGTGCACAGTGCTTTGGCAGCAGAATTCAAGAGCATTCTATCAGGGCAACCTGAAGTACTTCTAGAATAGTCTTCCTTGGCAGACAGGTCTTACACACCAAGCATTAGAGTGCAAACACTTGTTCTCATCAAGTCACCAAAAACTACACAACCTGAGGCTCAAAAGGAGGCAAAAAGGATGTAATGTCCATTCTGTCCTGACAACGATTGGCTCCCCAACTTCCACACAGGCCTAGCCCACAAAAATCACCATGGTTCCGAACTACCCGAATCTGGCTCTGCGCAGCAACAGTTTCATAGCTCAGGGTCATGAACATCAGACCATTGCCAGTCCCAGAGAGCAGATGGCCATCTTTCTGCCGCTGCCTCTGCCTCTGCCTCCTCCCACCCACTGCTCGCACAGCTCTGTGCTAACATGTGATGGCGACGTGAGGCCTTGCTGCCATCAGCACGTCAAAAAGCCAAGTCAGTGTACGCCTGTGAGCTTCGGTTTCTCTCTTTCACTCTTCCTGGAGTGTTCCAGTAACAGCAGGTTCTCGCATACGTACACGTTGGCATTATTTGTTAATATATTTTATTTGGGTTCTTAGACCTCTACCTCCCTTCCAACCCTTATCTACTCTAATCCCTTCCACTACACTAGGTAGGCAAGAAAGAAGGTTAGAGAGAAAAGGGGCTGTATGTAGGTCTCCGTAGACTACTTCCTGCTGAGGAGGGCCATCTGGTTCCTTCGGGCGCAAGTCCAGTCTTTGTTGTAAGGATGTCTCTAGCTTCTTCTCGTCAAACTGCGAAAACAGCAACCAGGAGTAGCAGCCTTCTTTTTCGGAACACCCCATTGCTCTCTATACATGACTGTACGTTTTCATGTACTCTGTGAAGAAGGAGTGTGTGGTGGTCATCAGTTTGGTTTAGGGGGTCATTCACTTAACAGTCAAGTGGCCTGGCACTTCCAGGCGCCCCAGAAATAAGAAGGACATCAGAGAGGCATAGAAACTGGGGGCACTGTTCTGTGTGCCACCGAAGGCTGCAGAGAGGGTCCTGTCCCAAAACCTCACCAGGAAGGATGCTCTCAGTAGACTGTAGACCTTTGAAGGCTGTAGGTTGGGATTGCACAGAGGGCCAGGGGGGAAACTAAGCAAGCCTCTTAGGGAGGGGTGGTGAGCATTTATAGCAGAAGACAAGGGGCTGGAGATTTGAGAAGGTAGTTTTAATGGTTGTTTTAAACATGTTCTAAAATATTTTTATTGATGGTGGTGGTAGTGTGTGTGTGTGTGCATGTGTGTGTACACATGTGTACATGTGAAGGTGAGATCACAGCTTTGCAGAGTCAGTTCTGTCCTTGCATTTTTACTTGAGTTTTGGGGATCAGACTCAGGCCCACAGGGCCTGTTCAGAAGGCACCTTCACCTGCCTCGCCATCGCTCCAGCCTGGCTTTGAATATCTTAATGAAGTTCTCTAAGACACATTGCCACAAGAAGACAAGTAAGGCTGGTGGATCTGGACTCAGGCAGGTCAGCTCAAACTACTGTACTAACCAAGGACAATGCATGCAGTAAACCTAGAACCCCTATCCACATCTAGCCGATGGACAGCACATTCTCCACAATTGTGTGGAGAGCAGGGACTGACTCAGACATGAACTCTGGTGCCCCCTATTTGACCACTTCCCTTTGGTGGGGAGACCTGGTGACACTCAGGAAGAGTAAGCAGGCTACCAGGAAGAGACCTGATAGGCTGTGATCTTATAGTAAGGTACAAGTTCCCCTTCTGTCACAGACCTAGGAGAGGGGAATAGGATGAAAGAGGGAGGGAGGGGGAACGGGAAGATACAAGTGAGGGGCTAACAAATGAGATGTAATCTGAATAAATTACTTAAAAATTTCTTTAAAAAGACACATTGCTTATTAACGCTGGACGCAATGCATAAAAGGCAAAAATAATAACGGCGTTTCACAGAACTGAATCCCAGAAAATTTGGCTCTCCTTCTACAAATCTTGAAATAAATGTTTCCTGGAACATTAATTGGAAGACAGCTTGCTTGCACCAAACTGGCAGTCTGCGGTAGGAACTTAAAACTGCTAACAGATGCAGCCTCCAGATTTTTAAAATGTGGAATCTTTTTAGCCAGCTGCCAAACCATTGATCTCTATAACATTCTAAAATATGAAGCATATATTTAAATCTACCTCGCTGTTCAGCTCACACAAAGTGTTCCTGTTTGTGTTATATCCCCAAATACAGGCCCGACTCCAAGGGACTTACCCTGACCAGAATTTAGCTGATTGTTATACACTGGGCAGTTTATCCAGAAATGATATAGATCAAATGCAGCATCCTAAAAATAGAGCTTCGGTGTTTGTCCAGGCTCTTATTAAGTTAACTGTAGGCATGAAGGGGACTCTTAGGATACCTATGTATGTTCAGTGTTGCCTTAAAACCAGGTTTCCAGCATGCATGTGTGCTTGTGCAAGCACGTGGAGACAGCGTTTGATCAGCGTGCATACCTGGTATATCTCATTATAATGTATTTAGGAAACTCCAAATATTCACATTAGTTAAGTGCATTTTCCAAGGCGTGTGAGCCCAGGTCTCTCTCCAGCTGTACAGGCGTTCAGAGTGGTTGTTCAGTAAGTGAGGCCTTTCTAGCCTCCACCTGGGACACACTGGCCTGTCCATTCTAAAGCTGTGTCTTATTCACCATGGGAGTCACCACGGGCCCTGTGGTCTTGGTGGTGAGGAGGGTGGGCTAGTAGAGATGAAGACTGTGTCCATGTAAGCCCCACGTCCTCTGTACACACATGCCCAACACGGTTCACTCCTGCTTATTTACCAGCATCCCAATTGAGAGGCATCTCCACTTTGTAACTCGGAGATAAACGTAGTGGACAGAATTTTCCTAGCGAGAAGCTGACTCGTGAGTGATAAGGTCAATAGAATAACCCTGTTGGTAAAAGGCAGGGTGACCCATAATGCAAAGAAAAAGATGAGGCGGTGAGCTGGCACACAGCCCTCGAGGGGCTCTATCTGACATGAGCAGAACAGTGGTCACCGCCCAAGATGAACGCCAGAGTCATGCAGCGCTGCAGAGAGCCAGGCAGGCAGCAGGCTTGAGATGAGGTGTGTCTAATGTAAGTTGCTCCAGTGTAGGTTGGAGTAATAGGGAGGAGGGTAGAGGTACACGTGTCTGGAGTCTCAGGCTAGCCAGTGCTGAGGCCAAGGCTCCAGTGTGGGTCTGAGCGACCTCATGCTTAGCACTCACTGTTCTGCACTTGAAAATGGCAGAAACTTCCATATTGGCCTATGGCTCACTGCAAATCCAGAACAGGCAAGCAGGAGAGAGAGGGTCTGAATGTTTGACCTTCAAGCAGAGGAGAAGTTTCTTAGAAGGCTGAGCCAATGAATTTGTCATCATTTCTGACAAGATGCCTAGAAGAGCTCATTGGAGGATTGGTGCAGTGGGTACGGTGGCATCCGTGTAATCCCAGCACACAGGAGGCAGAGGCAGGAGGCTCTCGAATTCAAAGCCAACCTTGGATACACAGCAAGACGTTGTCTCAAACAAGACAGAGCTGGGGAGATGGTTCAGTCAGTAAAGTGCTTTCTGTGCAAGCCTGAGGACTTGAGTCCAGGTGTCAGAACCCATGAGAAGAAAAGTCAAGTGCAGTAGTACACACTTAGAAGCCATGCTGGGGAAGCAGAGACAAGCAAAGCTTACCAACAGGCCAGCCTAGCTGAATCAGTGAGGCAGGTAGGAAAGCCTGTCTCAAAACACAAGGTGGATGGCACCTGAGGAGTGACAACCAAAACTGACTTCTGGCCTGTAATCTACCCCTCACCCACCCACACAAACAGGCAGATACACCAGTAAGTCAACAAATCAATGATTGAGTTCCTGAGGGTTGAAGTGGTCCCTAGGGAACCATTGCTGGGTTATTAAGAACAAATTCCTTGCAGAAAAACAATTCTGTTTTTGAAAGGCTAGTTCGTTGGTAAAGGGAAAAGATGCCCAGATGCTGACAGGAAGGAACTGAGAAAGTTGCTTAGTTTGTGACAGTGATGGAGGAGGAGGGTCTGGATGGCAGTGTTGCAGCCAGGCTGGCTCACACCACCTACCCAATAATGGACCAGTGTCGGCCCAGGGAAGAGGGCACTTCAGGCATCCCTCAGTTCTGCATCTCAGCAGATACCTTAGAGTGTGCAGTAGCCATGGCCTGCCTGGGTCAGAGGGAGGAAACCAAGCCCAAGAGGACATGTCCACCAGCCTGAGGCACTGGGATAGTGCCAAAGACAGACACCACCACCCCTCCCTCCTCATGCCCTCAGGAAATTCTGAAGGCCCCTTTGAAAGGCTCAAGAGGATTTCTGACCTCAGATCTGTCCTGTGTGACCTGTTTGTCATGTATTTGAGCGAGGAAGTGGGATGTAAGTTAAGCCAGGAATGATGTGTAGTGTGAGAGAGATGAGCTCTGTGGTCCTGTTTGTTAAGCTCAGCCACTGCCAGTGTGGAAAAGGCACTGTATAGCAGCCCCTCAGGGAGGCACTTGATGGAGGTGAAGCCCACCACCACCCCAGAGGTTGTGGGACCTGATTTGCATATCTCCTCTCCTGACCACAGGAGAACTAAAATGTGATCAAACGGGCAAAACAAGCTGGGTTTAGTTTTTCAAGCAGGCAGGTTAGTTAGGACAGGCAACTGGCTCTATCTCAGATTTTAAGTTTTAAGTTGTTTATTGTGAACACAAAAGCCCTTCCATGGGACTTTGGGCGCCAGCCAAAGGCACGTGTCACTAAACATAATATGAATGACAAAGGGGACCTGTGATCACGTTTGTTCTTGTCCCTTTGAATGGGGGTCGGAGGAAACTACCAGGGCCATGGGAACTTGGTTCCCAATGTATTCCCAGGCACTGTTGTCCGCATGAGGCAGGCTGCACGGGGCAGCATGTGCACTGTCCTTATGCCAGATGAGGTTGCCGTAGGAGAGGAGGAGCCCCTCCCCCACACCCCACCTAGCCCCCCTGTCCTGCTGGTGGCTGCTGGGTGAATGTACAGGTGTTTCACTCTTCTGCCTTCAGCTCTATGTCAGTCACAAGCTCCCAGTGGTTATGTAATAGAAAGGGAAGGGCACTGTTTGTAGCTGAGGATCAGTAACAGACGATGAATGGCCTGGGACCATCTTCATTTCTGGAGGGGCCAACTTGCTGTGGGAATGAACACACCCCATAATGCCAGCTCAGTGCCCTTGATGTGCTCACCCCTCCACCCCTAGGAACTGTGGGAGAAAAAAGCATAAGATAATGGACTCTAAGCTTAAGAGAAGCAAGAAATAATTTTTAGTGTAAAGATAATGGTGCAGTATTTGGGATAAATTTATGCTCAAAATGATTAACCATGAATTTCTAGTCTGTGAATTTGAAGATATTCCTTGGCATACAGTGGCTGGACTTAGGTTAGGAGTTGGAGCACTCTCTACAGGGTTCTTAAGAAAACATTCCATCAGCCTTGTCTTTGGCATGTAGTACTGCTGACTGTAACCAAGCCTAGTCCAGCGCCCCTCTTGGACTGAGGCATACACCTCTTAAGTCCCTTCTCTCTGCAATCAAGAAAGCATACTGAGTATGAGAGTAGCTGCCACAGAGCGCTTTCGGACTTGCTGTGTAAAATAGATGTGCAGTTTAGACTTGATTATTGTAACTGAACTCAACAGATGACTTGAGAGCCTCCCAGCTAAGGGATAACTCACGGGGCAGGTTCACCTTGAGATTGGACACGTATGGTTTGGAATTCAGAATGAGGAAATGAACATGGGGCGGGCAGAGGGATGTTTTAGTTGAAATATGGGATGTTTTATTGGTAAGAGAAAAGAATGTATGTGTGTGTGTGTGTGTGTGTGTGTGTGTGTGTGTGTGTGTGTGTATGTATGTATGTACACATACACTTCTGGCTCCAAAAGGGACCTTTGTAGAGAGAGTTGGCTGGGTCAAGGCTACCTGGCTCCTGAGAGAACAGCCTGAAATGTGCGTTGTGATGGGGCTGTGTCAGTCACAGTGTTAATAAAGTAAAGGCACACCGAGGTCCACCTCAGGCACTTAAGTAGCTGTGGTGAAAGCTTGCTGAAAATACAAAAAGTAGGTGAGCAGCAGGCAGGTCTCTTAACAGCCAACAGTTGCCACTGAATTTCCTGTTGTTTCTTAATTATAAAAATTGCCCATGCAGATTAAGAAATACCAGAGACGTTAGAAGCCAGTAGCACAGTTGGAATAAACCCAAAATAGAGAATATGCCATAATTCACAGGGATTTTTAAAAAATGTCGTTTTATGTGCATTGGTATGATGGTGTCAGAAGCCTTGGGACGGGAGCTATGGACAATTGTGAGCTGCCATGTGGGTACTGGGAATTGAACCTAGGTCTTTTGGAAGACCAAGCCGTCTCTCTCCAGCCTCCACAGGAATAATTTTTAAATTATGTCTTTGAAATATGGGTGGGGATTTGATTTAAAAAAAAAAAAAAAAGACTCAACACACAGCAAAAAGGAAACTCTACCTTGGCTTTCGCTTCTCTCCTTTGAATAAGAAACAAGCCAGTAGATTTGAGTCCTTTGGTTCCCCTCAAGCACCTGTCAACAGTTGGAGTCCTTAAAGAACTGTCTGTGTTAAATATAATAATAAAACCAAAAAGTGGCAGGTCAATGCCGGTCCTCCTATCCCTCTTCTGCCACTGCCACTGGTATTGCTGGCGATAGGTCATGTCTTCCTGTGTCATTGTTCCAGGCACTGGCCCCTTGAGTCCCGGCTGGGTGTCTGTGTACGTCCAGCCACCACACAGATTGTGGGCACGCTCCCCAAACCACCCTGTTAGGCATCCTAGGAAGAATTCCAAAGAGTGAGCTCCATAAACAAGGGGATAAATCTAGCTTGTCACAGTGCCAAAGAGAGAACAGGGCCAAAAGTTTTAACACTTTTTTTTTTCTCCTTTTTTGGCAACTAGACGCACTTGAGCTGATTTGCTCTGTTGGGCTCCTGGCAGCTCAGACCAGCAGTGGTTCTTGCATGCAAAAGAGCCCTTTGTTGGGCCAGGCTCAGGCTGTATCCTGGCAGCCGCAGCTGTCCCCTCAAGCTGCAATCTGAAGACTAGTCCTGGCTGTGACTTATGACCCCCCGAGAGAGTCCCTTGAGGGATGAACAACTCCTCAGAAAAGTTCAGCTCTGCCTGCCACCCACAGTATAACCTGGCAGACAACAAATCCACAGGTGTGTCTTCTGGGATGGGGAGGTTAGTGACGGCCACCTAAGGTGTGGAGAAGGGCTGCGGCTGGGCGCCTCTTCGTCTAGATCTGGCTCATTCAAAATAGTTCAGCTCTCCCTGCAGGCTTAACAACCAGGCTTAATAAAGGCTCATAAACCCCTCACTTATTTAAGGGAAAAGGGTAGATGGTTAAAAGGAACACTGAAACAGCGTTTGTTTGTTTGTTTGTTTGTTTGTTTGTTTGTTTGTTTACCAGAGAAGACCAAGGCTGGATGGTTCAGTGCCCCATGTGGTAGGAGGGAGACATAACTGTTTCTTTTGAAGGAAGAGCATTTTATTCTTTTCTAAATTTGTACATCGGCTGGATCTCAAGACAAAACCTTCTGGCCCCCGTGAAACTCTTTAACAAAGGGTTTACAATCAAGTTGTCCTGAGACCTGCTGGGATTTTATTCTCTTCTCTGTCCCGTCTCCAAGTCAAGGCACTTAATCCTGTCCTGAATTATGATCCGCTGCACCCGCCCTGTAGATCCCTCTCATGGTGACGCCGGGTGAGACGTTGGCCTTCCAATGAGTCCCTAGCATCGGCTTTATCAGTCAGGTTCAGATGTCGAATGATGTATTTACCACTTGGGTCTTGAGCTTTTTATGGCTGTTTCTTTCTCTGTGTGCATGTAATTCACCAAAGGGAGGAGAAAGGGACAGGTTTAAAGAGAAAAAGGAGTCATTTGCCGACATTTTTTTTCTAGCCTTGATCTCACTTGTGGGCGGTCAAGCTTTCCAACAATACACACTGTGACTCCAGCAAGCAAATCGTCCGGGGCGGGGGGGGGGGGGGGGGGGGGGGGGGGGGGGGGCACGACGGGGGACTTTGTGACCTCCCTGAGTGCGATGCCCAGTGTTGGTCGGGATCCAGTCACACACACAAAGATAAGGCAATAAGCTTCTTGAATGAAAGACATTAGACCCATTGGAAGAAATGTCCCCTCCATTCACAAGAAACGCAGTGTTCCTACGAATCTCGGGGGCTTCGTGACCAGGTGTGGATGTGTATGCCCCAGTGTAGAAGCCAGAAGTCAACTAGGTGTGATCCCTCAGGCCATCAGCCCTTTGGTATTTGTTTGATTTTGAGACGCAGTATTCTCTTTGCCTAGAAGTCACCAAGTAGACCTGGGTGATTGTCCAAGGATCCACGTGCCCTCAGCTCCACAGCATGGGCATTATAGGCATTCACCACCACACCCGGCTCTTCTGACCTGGGTTTGTATGACACAGAAGTGGGTTGCACCTACATCAGCTCCCGGTTTGAGCACATTCGCTGATGCCGATTTCTCTGATGTGCTCAGAATCCAGTAGACTGGATAATGTCCAAAATTCTACCTTGGAGGCTGCGGGGCAACAGGGTACAGGCGATCCTTGGGGCATAGGCATGCCCACCTTCTACCCAAGCTATTCAGCACACATCTAACACCTTGACCTCTCCTAGCTTTTAAAATCAGGCTTTTAACTGCAAACTAATGCTTGGGTTCTGTGCATCGCCGCCTGTGACATGTGTGGCTACAGCTATCGTAAGCTGCCTCATGGTATAGAATCATGTCTAATTTTGCTGCCGCACTAATGAGGATGGTATTGGACAGGTGGGTGGTAGAATACAGCTCAGCTGGGTGAGTCAGCCCTCTTGAGTGTATCCCTGTATCCACTCGGCCTCTCTTATTGCCCATTGCCTGTCTATTTCCGTGGGAGAACGATATTGTAATAGAGTGGGATTTACCATTTGAGACCTGCTAATATCCAAGGTGCGCCCCTCCCCCAAGTCTGCAGTCTTCTGAGATATGGTCAGGACCGTGGACAGCTGGATAGACTACAGATGCCACAGAGGCGTGTTCTAGAAGGTTCTAAAGCTATATCAGCGCCACGTGAGGGGGTTCTTTGTGGGAGACAAACATCAGCTCTCACCAAAACTGCAAGAGATTCACTTTCTTATCCCCAATCCCGGCCAAGGCTTCTGAGGAATTTGATTCTAAAAACTACCTGTTTAAAAAAAAAAAAAAGACAACG
Organism: Acomys percivali; assembly: GCA_907169655.1. Lineage (NCBI taxonomy): Eukaryota > Metazoa > Chordata > Mammalia > Rodentia > Muridae > Acomys > Acomys percivali. The sequence goes on from OU015750.1 coordinate 106,666,026, forward strand.
TCATTTTCACTTCTAGTCTGTGCTTTTGGGTTTGCTGAGGACAAATTCTCTGCAAGTGATCTGTGTTATAGAAAGAGTTCTCTTAGCAGTTCATTCATTTAGACCAGGTCCAGAGTTCTCAGTGAGCCCATTAAAATCCATTTAAAATTTAAATTTGTATTTATTGTTATTTTGCACATGTGATGTACATATGTATGAATGTGGGTGCATACCCGCCCTATCATGTGGAGATCAGAGCAGAGAGGAGAACAACTTGCAGGCAGGCGTCAGTTCTTTCCTTCCACCATCCAGGGTCTCAGGTATTGAACTTAGATCTCCGGGCTTGGCGGCAGGCGACTTGACCTGCCTTGCCATCTCACCAGTCTGTTACTCTATTTAAGCAAAGCAATCTCATGTCAGATTTTGCTGGCATCAGCATTACACTGATGAACTGCAGACTCTGTAGCTGTGAGGGGTGCCACGGATGGCAGGCACCTCTGGGGAGTCCTCCCTGCTTTGTGTTTTTAAGTAACTATGAACCTGACTGTTGTGTTTGCTAGCTCTGCACTGTGCCCACCTTATGATGTGGAGCCTGGATCCTGTAAGTAACTTTATGAACATGAAGGCAAGCTCCTCCATCCGGTGAGGCGAGGAAGCATTTACTAGTCGGCCTCTCAAAACACAACAGCAGATGCTTTAGTTTCCTTTTCTCTTCTAAATTTCACTCACCTACCTTCCTACTAGTGTGTTGGAAACAGCCTCTTCCTACTTTTAAGTAGGAGAGAATACAGAAATGGGATACAGAGATGAGCCTATGGGAGGTACAGCCTGCTTCTTGTACATACCCAGCATCAGTCCCCAGGGTACCATTTCTCTGCTACCCAGAGATGGAGGTTTCACAGAGCTGTGGGGGGCTGTTCTTGTCTTGAGTATCCTCAGGGTCATCCCCCCTCCCCCCACCCCCAGGGTTCTAAGGAGAGTGGATGGCATGTTATTTCCTGGACTATGTCATATCAATTCACTGTCACTAATTCACTTTGCAAATTAGCTTCTGTACCCACTAAAAACCAACAGGGTCTGTGCAAGAGAAAGGCCAGGGCGCCTCTGCAGCTAAGCTGTGGCGACAGCTGAGGAGCCAGATTGAGTTTGCTTCTTGAAGACTGGATATATAGGAAACTCTGAAGCCTGAAATAAGGGAGAGGGAGGGAGAGGGAGGGAGGGAGACGGAGGGTGAGAGGGAGGGAGGGAGAGAGAGAGAGAGAATATTAACAGTAGGATTAAATGCTTACTCCTTCCAGGACTTAAGACTTTACTATTGCCCTGCTTTCCAGAATATTTGTTATGTGTAAGGATGGTATGCCTATAACACTGTGTCTTTTAAAGTTAACTTTTAATGTCATTACTATTTTTTAATTGATAGATTCACTGATTTTGAAAAATAAATATTGACTGTTTCACTCTGGCTTGGAATAGAGGGGACATCTCACTTAAATGATTAATTGAACCCATGTTTGGGCAGGAGAGCCCTGCCATGCAGCTTCCTGTACAATGATTCCAGCTATTTTTGGAAACTCAAGTCAAGTGGCCAGAGATGTACACTTCAGTGGCAGAGTGCCTGCCAAACATATGCAAGGTTCTGGGTTCAGTTCCCAGTGCCAAGGGAGGGGGAGGCAAAAGTAAGCTTTTTAACCCTAACCCTGGTGGACTATCTCAGGCTTCTATAGGCCAAATGCATTAACACTTAAGCCTCAGTTCCCAGTCTGGCTTTGCCCAGCACTCAGGGCGGTTCTGCTGCCTGTGGAATGGAGGCCACAGTCTCAGTCTCCAGCAGTAGTTAGCAGGTCGGCTGTATCCTTCCTCATGTTACCTCACGGGCACTGAGCCCTGCCTTTGTCATTCACTGAGGGTCCATTGTGTCCTCAAGACCTAAGGAAAGTGAGTTCACATCTGGACTTTGCTCCCAGGCCTTGCAGCCTAGAATCTCATCTTGTAGAGCTAGTAGTCTGTTGTGTGGTAGCGGAACAGTGCCTCAGATAGCCTGTGCTTTGCTCTCTCCGTGCCCAGCATCCACCCCACCCACAGTGGAGGGTATCAGGATGCAGGACTGCCACACAGCATGTGGCTCAGGTGGGCCATAGCATCCTATGACTGCTTAACAGAAGCTGTCTGGTTCTTTTCCTGAACCTCAACAGAGATGAGCATTGCCTTTTTCTTCTTCTTCTTCCTCCTCCTCCTCCTCTTCTTCTTCTTCTTCAGCACAGGTACATTTATAACAATCTGTGTCTGTCCTTCCTTTGAGGAGAATGATCTAAAAAGGGGAGGGGGGAACGGTGGCGTTAGGAGGTGGGAGAGGAAGGCGGAGGCTTGCTTTGTGGGTGGAGACAGGGTGTAGTGATAGCATGTTGCCTGTTGCCACTATCACCCAGGTTCTGAGCAAGGTGAGGCTGTGCCCATTTCTTTGCGTTTCCATTCCAGTTCACAGAGGAGTGTTCTCAGGAAACAGGAAAGAGGGTGGGATGTGGGCAGGGAGCTGGGGCTGTACAGCATTAGCCTCTGAGGGAGACGTTACCACAGAGGCAGCCACCCAATGCAGTGTTGGTGACCGACAGAGTTCTCCCAAGGTAGGGCCTCCTAGACAGAGGCCATGCAGAGCCTCAGCCTTGAGGCCCACTCCGTGAGTCCTCTTGCTGACCTCTTGACCACAGGGCTGCTTGGGGACATGACTGACAAAAGGAAGAATGGCCCTCTTAAAATTCTGCTCCTCAGAGGGACACTACCCACATAACCTTTCCCTTGGTGCTCACAGCAACCCAGGAGTCCACCCAGGGGACTATATATGTGATTTTAAAAGGCAAGTCCAGGATATTGGGCTCCGCAGTGCATGGTCCCAGCCACCTCTCTGTGGATGAGCTAGCTGGAGGGACTGTGCCAGGCACCAAATGCCAATCCCAGCTCCTTCCTAGCAGCACGGAACATTACAATATTTATGGAAACAGCTTAATCCATTATTGTCCCAGAAGCGTTTACAGTCAGGTCATTGTGCTTAATGGCTTAACTTTTTGGGGATTTGTAATATCTGAGTGCTTGTGGATTTTTTTGGTGTTTGTTTGTTTGTTTGTTTTAATTAAATGAGTAAGAGACATTGAGGGACCAAGAATTTGGCCATCACATAGTCTCTCAGCGTTTGTGTGTCCTGGGGAAGAAGTTGGGCTCTTCAGTTTTCTGCCAGGTAAAACGATGCCTGAGGTTGATGCTGACTCCTTTTCTAACATAGACTTAAGTGGCTGCTTTGGGCTTAGTGGCTACCCCCTGAGTAACTATGCAAACAACTGCGTGGACATCAGGCTGGCAGTGTGACCTCGGTTTCAAGGAGGAGCCCTGGGTATCCCCCCCCACCCCCATCCCCCCTGCACCCCCACCCCCGCAGAGAATAAACTTCCTCACTAGGCAATGGGATGGATGCCTTTGTTATTTTAATTGTCCTTGTATTCCCGTATTTGGAAAGACAGGACTTTGTGCTGCTCCAGTCTAATGGGCTGTAGCTCATTGCATTCTAAGTAGGTTTTTAACTATTGAACAATAAAACAGAGCAAACTGTTTGAGTGCATCTGCACCGTCTCCTAATCACGGTTCTGTGCCAGCCATCCTGTACCCATATGGGCTGACCAAACGGATCAGCTGGCCAGGGCAGATGCGGACCTGGCATCCATGAATAACTCTGGCACTTTCCTTCCTACATGTCACTGGACAGGCTGCCTGGGCCTTAGTCTGGGCATCTTTCCGTGAAGCGACACATGCATACCAAGTATGCATACGTCACCATCTCGTGTAGGATGCCCTGGTGCTGGGGCACACTGCTCAGATACTGGATACTGGTTTCTTGCACCCCCACCCACCTGGCTTCTCAGTCACATGCCTTCATCTTTGGTGCAACACAGAGGATAAAGGCTGTGTGGCTTTTCTAGTCCGAACCTTTGATGGGAGATGTACCGGGAAGGGAAGAGCTAGTGACAAAGGGGTCAAGGGCTCTCTGTGGGCTTTGTCCCCTCTTCTCCCTGCCCTCTCTCTCTCTTCTTGACTGTAACTTGGAAACGACCCTGAGGTTATGTGCAGTTACAGCCTGCTGACAGGGCCATCAGTTAAGATGGAAAAAGTAGTCAGACCACAGGATACTCCTCCAGCCCCATAATAAGTGGGAAAAACACTTCTGTTTCCCCATGCCGTTGGCCCCCTGGAGTCGTGCCCCCAAGGTGGGCACATCTTTGCCAGGTTCTTCCTCTTCTGCCCAGTATCCTTGAGCTGGGGACCTGGCCACCTGGCTGCTGTCCCTACAGCGGGATGTGTGTAGTAAGAGCTGGTGTAATGCTATAGAAGCAGCTGAGCCTCCTTGTGGCCCTGGGCACCTGTGAATCGTGGCATCTGGTGGCCATGTGCCACTTCCATGTGCTGTCAGAAGAATGGCATTTGTCAGGAAAGACATGGAATTAAGGGTCCAGACACCTTGGACAGGTTTAGTCCGAGATCCAGTCCCTAACACTGTCCAGGTGTGTTGTCTGTCTTGGTTATTTCACCTCAGCTCAGCAGAGCTGTTGGCTCCTATGACAGGAGGGGGTTCATGACTCCATGTCCCTTCAAGGCTGTTCAGGTAGGTGGCTCAGGCTCCTTGGCACTCACTCTCCGTCCAGCTACATCTGGGCATGAAGCACATTGCTCTCCACTAGCCTTTACAGCTTTCCAAGATGAGCTTGTCCAAGTGAAAGCCACAGGACACAGAAGCAAACACGTTACCTGTGACCAGAGATGGCTCAGGCTAGGGAAACTGCTTCCAAAAGCAGTGTGTCACACAGGTGTCGCTGGTGCTCCTGAACCCTGCTCCTTCTCTGATTTATTTCAAAGCAAAGGTCATGCCCTTTGACCCTAAGCTCCCTAGCTCTACTCCCGGATCTGTATTTACTGTGAAGTTACAAGTGATGTCTTGGTGAGTCATGAGCCACTCTGGTAACATGAAGAGAAACCTCTGACCATGTGAGAACTCACTTCTTCACAGAATCTCATCATGAGCCATGCTATTAATGTAATTTGGAAGACACTGATATGGTTTGAACATTTTAGGGTTTTTTTTTTTGGGCTTTGGGGTCCCCGCCCCCGGTTTTGTTTTGTTTTTCTAGTTTGTTAGGGCCAGAGTCTCACTTGTAATCCAGACTCACCTCAGACTCTCAGTCCCCCTGCCTCAGCCTTCTGGGTGCTGAGATTACACCTCACACAGGCTTCAGGCCCAGCCGCTTCTGTTGGGCTAGATACCTACAGGGTTGCAGAAGTTCTGTGTGGCAGCCCATGGCACGGGCAGATGCCGCACACTATAGAGGACTCCCAAGCTATGCGCTGAAAGCGTCAAACCTTGGCGCTCCCTGGCTCAGCTTTCCTCTGTGGGATGCTGGGCAAGGTGCGCCTTGGCACCTGTTTCCTTGTGGAGATAGCTCTGTCTTTGCAAGGGTTCTTTGTAAAGCGTGCAGTTGACTAGCACTATACCATTCACAGAGGTACACAGGTACTCAGTAAAGACCCTGCCAGTAAGCAGTGCTAAGGAGAGAGACCTAGCCAGGAAAGGAGAAGGCTTGGTTGCCACCCTAGGCTAGTGCTCACTTTACCCAGTGCTGAGCCAGACTCTAGCTCAGTCCCAACTGGGTTCCCCATTGTAAGAGCCAGCAAGCTCCTATGTGGGAGCTGGCTTCAAAAAAGCAAGCACTATGCCATAAAAGCTGTTGGCCTACCATCTCCATGCCTTTCACTGTTCCTTGCATTTTATTTTATTTTCATTTTATCTGTTTGTTTTTTTGTTTTTTGTTTTTGGTGGGGGTGGGAGGTCATAGCAAAAGATATGAAAAGGGTTAGGAGATTTCCACTCCCATAGCTTGACCATTTGTCGTTTGTGAAGTTTTGATTTACTTACGCTAGCATGTATGTTGAGGTGTCTTTGAATTAAGCTGGTTCTCGATGCAAAGCAAAGCTGGCACCTGTGGGTAGAGTTGTAGGCCTGTCTGTTGGCAGAGATTGACATGGCCAGACCCGGCTGTGATCTGTGGGGGGGTGGGGGGGGATCTGAGAAGACAGGAATAATTGGACGCATTAGAAGTTAAGCCTTGGAATAGCCACCCTAGGCATCAGTGGTCAATATACTTTGAGTGTGTTTGTGAAGGAATCAGGGCACAACAGTGGCAGGGGACTGTGCTCGTCCTTGGCGGAGGAGGTGTACTTGGGGCCTCGGTCTGCTGACTTTTGGGAAGGTCTGTCCCCTGACTGTTTCTCCTGCTGGAAGGACACAGCAGTTCTGGGCACACAAAGTCACTCAGCATCGAAGCATTTGCTGCTGTGTTGACATCGTCTCTTCTCAGGGGGAAAAAAAAAATAGGAAAATTATTCCATTTACCAGTGATGACGCTATTATTCCTTTTGTCAACAGGCAAGATGATGAATGAAGTCCTGGCAGCTTCCCGTGTCCCAGGCCTTGTAGAAATAAATGAGACAGACGTGCTTCAAAGTTCTAATGGGCGTCACACCGGAAGCATTAAAAGGAGCCGCCGTGGCCTGTTGAGAAGGCTCTGTGCTCTCAGGCGAGGTTTCTGACTGACCACAGAGGTTGCAAGCATGCCTCCCTGTATTACCTGTCGGAGCAGGTTTAATTTTATAAATTCTAGACACAAACTCTATGAGTTTCTAGTTCATAGTTGTTCTTTTTGAGGATCGACTCAGACGAACAGTATTACATCCGTAAGAGATAACGCACTCCCACTGCCCACAGCTGGTTGAAGAATCACTGGCTACAAACTCCATCAGTAGCATTGCCCAGTGCATGATGGGAAGGACAGAGGGTGAGGAACCCCCAGGAGAGTCATACAGATGGCCAGAACCACAGTGTCTCTACACCAGCGATTTTTTTTTTTCTTGAACACAGTAGATGCCATGTACAAAAGCCTGGCTGTGGCCTCAATGCATTGTCACTAGTTACTTTTTTGGACACTCAAAAACACTAGAAGTTGTTAAGACTTAATTTTTTAAAAATCCTTTTTCAAGGCTACTTTGAGAAAAATCCAAGGTTCAACACACTCGCCTGAACCCTCTGCCTCGACCTTCCTGTCCTGTCATGCAAGCCGCAGGCATGCAGGCAGAGATACGATGCCGCGTGGGGGAGGAAGGGCAGCGCTGATGGCCAGGCCTAATGCATGGTAGTTTACCACACTTCCCGGGAGCTTCTAATTCAGACAGAAGTGTGACAGTTTGCTGCAGAAGTCCAGACCCGATTTATGTCTTTGACAACCACCAGTGTTCACACGATGCTTGGGGGAGGGGGGGACTCAAATTCAAATATGAGCACCATTTATACCCAAAATAATATTTTTAATCATTCTTTTGTTTGCTTTGTCAAAAAAAAAAATTAAAATGCTTGGAAGTCTTTGCCTGTGGCCCGTGGAATGTAATCAATGAGAACCTTTCACCACAGTGTGCTCTCCCTCTGGACGTTCACAATAAAAGCTGAAACTCGTTTTGGTCACAAGTCCTCTCTTTTTGCTTTGTTTGCTACATACGTCATGATTTACCTTTGCCTGGTGTCCATGCTGTCTGCACCGGTGTATGTACAAAGATGCATCCGTCTCCCAAGCCCCACCCCCATTGTTTTCATTGGATGACTGACAGTTTCCAAATTTGAATAGCCAGTCTTCTGTTATTTCCTGGAAGGCCAAGAGATCTTTGAATGCCGAGGCCTTTTTGAATATGCATGGCAGTATGCATGGTGTAGTCCCAAGGACTATACCAAGGCTCTCTTGAGTGTCCACGTGTATTTTCTCTTGAATGAATCATAATGTGATTATGATACATCTCGGCCACGATGTAGTTTCTGTTGATGAGCTGGAGACTGGAAGAGGCCGTGGCTGATGGCGTGGGCTTTTCAGAGCATCTCTGTTTGACTCCCCAGCATGTTGGGGTGTCATTTTATATATTCCAACATACTGCCAATAAGAAAGAAAACGGCTCCTCAAAAGTCCAAACATGCCAGTCTTCTGAAATATGTGTAGATCTTGCTTGGCACTTTTACTAAACTGGCTGTGTCAATAAGAAAGGATCACTCTCTGTCTTTGTAATTAATCCTGCTATGGGCAGGTATACCATCTACCTAGCTCCTGCCTCCCACTACTAATCCTTACACCCCTGAAAGAAACAACGGGGATTTGGGGTTCACTAGGGTATTCTAGTGCATATATGAACAAATGATTTGGGAACTTTGGGGGGGGGCGGGGAGATGGAGGGGTCGGGAAGTAATCACCACACAAGCACAAGGCGGGAGGGGCTCAGTTTGATACGCAGCACCAGTGTGAAAATCCAGGCGTGGTGATGTGTACTTGTATCCCAGTGCTGGGGCGGTGGAGACAGGGGATCTCTGGTGTCTGTAAGGCCAGCCAGCCTAGTCAGTTAAGCCCCAAAATCCTAATAAGAGGCCATGTCTCAGAAATATGATGGACAGCTAGCTCCCTGAGGAACAACACACCATGTTAATCTGTGGCTTGCACACACCAGCTGATTTAACCATCTTTTTGTTAGTCACGGGATGTTAGCGCGCTGCCCAGGCTGGTCTTAAACTCCTAAGTGCTTTAATAGGGTGTCAGGTGGCTGGGGCAACAGAAGCCTACATCGCTCCCTTCTTTGATTGTTAAAACCCTTAAATTGGGGGGGGGGGTGTAGGGGCGGAGGAAACAGAGGAGGCCCTGAAAGCTTTCTTCCATGGGTGGGATTGTGGGAGGAAGTAGACTCAGAAAGGACTCAAAGCTGGGCCTCATTACTTCGGAAGCCAGCCTGTTGTTTAGTCAGCACTTAGCTGGAGATGCAGGCCAGGTGCACCGAGGGATCGTCTGTGAGAAGGGTTGTCTTTTGAACACCCAAGGACAGCCCTCTTAACGGCAGAGGTTGGTGGCAGTGTGGCTGGTTGATCTCGGAAAGCCCTCCCACCCCCCACCCCCCACCCCCCACCCCGCTTCCTGTCAGCTCTCGACCAGCCCTCCGTGGTGGTCACTGTGGTCACTGTGGTACTTCCCACAAGCTACCCTAACCTGCGACCATCAGCAAGGGAAGTCCCTCGCGGGTCCCTCTGCTGGCGAGACTTCAAATGCTGTCTGTCTTTTAAAGCACCATTAGGTGTCTCTGACACACTGAAACTATCGGGCAGTGGCCTTGGCGTGGGCTGCTTGGTTTTGTAAGAGGCAGCCAGCCTCTCACCTGGGTTCTGGGTCAGTGATTTTTATCCAGATGAGGCTGGTGGTCTCAAGCAGTTTCTTTGTAGTTACTCAGAGGATGGAAAAAAAAACAAAAAACCAAAACAAACAAAAACCCCCAAACAACAACAACAAAAGCCTCAAACCACACTGTTTCAGAACGGCCTCCCCCAAGAAACTGCACATAGGTGGTTGCTGTTAGCCAAATCGTTTGTGCTTTAAGCGGTGAAGTGAGTCACCAGGCACCATGCTGCAGAAGGAAGGCTCCTCCTGCTCGCTGCCGGTGACTCTTGCAGAAATCCATGCTTTCTGCATCCATCTATTAAAATTGGGGGCCCTCCCCACATAGTGGCACCAGATCCAATCGTTTTCTTGACTGCACACTCTCAGAAGACTGCTTTGAATCTCTAGAGTGGCAGTGGTCAGCCCTCTAGGCTGACATCGCACTTTTAGCGTGCACCAGAAACGGTCTTAGGCCCTCTTATATCTTCTGAAGCACACGTCTCCTTCACAGTGTTGTTTCTAATAGAAAAGAAAACTCAACTATGTGGGAACAAAGTAAGCCCCGTTGCCACACGCTCTTATACCACAGCAAGAATAAATTCCTTCCAGCTCAGTAGGACACGGGTGGATTAAATGCCTATTAATATAACTTAGTAAAAAAAAAAAAATCACAAGCTTTAAAAATATAAAATGCATTTTGTTAGCTAAACATTTATGTGGTTTCACGTGCTTTGATCTGATATAGTTTCTAGTGACAACTCCCCAAAAATTAATGCAGATTTTTAACTTCACCGAAGCATCCACGATTGTCGAAAGAAGTATGGTTTTCAGATGCCTGATACTGTCAGCTTGCACAGTTAAGAAAAAAGAATCCCGAGCATGCGTCCTGCAGGCAGGGTGCTCTGCTGAGCCCTGCTCGGAAGAATAATACTGAATACAAAGAGACCGGATAGGGAACAGTCAGAGATTATTCTTTTTAACTTTGTGAAGTCCGAACTGCATCTTTACCTAAAGGTCCTTCACAGAGGATCGCACTCCCATATGACCCTCCCTTCTCCCTCACGGCCCAGTGTCAAGCAGGCTAGGTCAAGAGCCACAGTGGTCATGAACTGCTCAGGCCTCTACTCTTATCATTGCATTGTCTTTTTTTGCTGTCAGGGGAAAACTTATTTTTTAACTAGGGAAAAGGTGGGTTTTGGGGGGGGCGGGATTTTTGCCCCAAATGCCCCATGTTACCAGTAGTTTTGTTTTGCCCATGTGAAAATAAGCACACTTACAAGCATGTATGAACAGATGAACAGGTCATGCCGTTGGAGGCACGGAACCAACTGAGCAACCTTAGGTCGCAGAAAAGCAAAACGCCTCAAGTTGAATCCCCTGGCTTCTTCAGCAGGTGCGGCCAGTCTCTCTCTAACAAAAGCCTGAGACCAAAGATGAAACCCTGTTACAGATCAGCACCCAGTCTCCTAGGATCCACCCACGAAAAAGAAATACAGAATGTGTTGCAATTCACACACACACACACACACACACACACACACACACACACACACACAC
>OU015750.1:106677444-106691347 GCA_907169655.1 Acomys percivali
TCTCTCTCTCTCTCTCTCTCTCTCTCTCTCTCTCTCTCTCTCTCTCTTCCTTCCTTGAAACAGCTTTCCTATTAGAACACTATTATTGAGAGGTTGGGGCTGTATCTTAGTTGGCAGAGTGCTTGCTTGACATACACAACGCTCTCATTTCAATCCCAGCACGGTATAAGCCAGGGGTGGTGGCACAAGCCTGTGATCCTAGCACTTAGAAGGTGGAGGCAGGAGGATCAGAAGACCAAAGGCATCCTCAGCTACACAGCCAGTTGGAGCCCACTCTAGAAATCCTCCCCCACAAAAAGATAAAGGGACTGGAGAGATGGCTTACTGGTTAAGAGCACTGGCTGTTCTTGCAGGAAACCAGGGCTCAGTTCTCAGCACTCATATGGTAGTTCACAATTATCTGTAACTCCAGTTCCTAGGAATTCGATTTTCTGACGGCACCAGGCATGCACATGGTACACACACATACATGTAGTCAAAACGCCCATACACATAAAATAATATTTTTAAAATAAGTTTAAAATGTTTTAATTATAGATAGATATAGATATACACACACATATTTAGTGGATCACAGATACATTGCAGAAAGACAGTGGGGATAGAATGTAGTTATCTCGAAGCCCAGCTGTTTTCTGATGTGGGGCCATCTTCACGGTGCCCAGTGGCAAGGATGGTTCAACCAGATCTTTGCTGCATTTGACCCTGGGCAGAGAAGGACTGAGTGAACGAATCTTACTTACAAAAGTACTCCGTAAATACAGACAAGAAGACTAAGGTCAGTCAGCAGCTGCTCCAGGAACCATGAGCCTCCTTAACTAAGGCCAGCATCAGGACTCACACCTACCTGGAGTGTGAGGCTCACTTTGGCAAATCAGGCACTTCCGCCTGATGGTGATCACTATAGATGTCACTTAATAACGCTTTTTATAAAGTTCAAATCAGCATAGGAGTGAACACCACCAAAATCATTTGCCAGGGACCCTGCTTTTAAGCCAAGACATAGCACTGGTGGTTCATTTAATTAAAATCCCAGTGGAATTCCCACTAACCTCACCTTCCATAACTGGACCACCATCACGTTCTTCAAATGGAAGGCCTGTGAGGTAACGCCACAGTTTAACCATTCCTTTTGTGTGAGAAGGATGGGGAGTGCATATGCCACAGAGTGTGTGTGTGTGTGTGTGTGTGTGTGTGTGTGTGTGTGTGTGTACGTCAGAGGACAACTCGTCGGTTCTTTCCTTGTGCGCCCTCCCAGCGATTAAACTTAGGTCATCCTAGGGTGTGCCCTAGATGCTGGGAGTCTTAGAAGAGGTCCAAGTAGATTTTGTCATGGAGATGCTGTTGGGTACCACTGGGACTAGAGGCAAGGGAAGGGTTGGTGTCAGGGCCTGCATCCCACCACTGCCTCTGTGGTTATTCATGCAGACATAACTGTCATGGGCTATATAGGACGGAGATGCCCACAGCAGCAGATCTCTGATCCATATAATGAAAATATCATGTTTTGTGTGACTTGGGATGTCGTGGGCTCAGCACAGGCTGGGCACTCAGGCAATGATGGCTGTCCTTTATCCCCAAGGTAAAATGAAGATGTAGGAATGTCGTCGGGTGATTAAAGGATGCTGGGTTAATGAAAGCGAGAACCAGAAGGGTGACACCCAGGCTCCCAGGGGACTCTCCCTTTGTTTTTCCTGGACAGATGAATGGCTCCTCTGTGTAAGCTTTTGGAAAGGGAGTGATGGCTTTATTCAGAGACAATGTTATTTATTGCAGGCCTCTGTTTTCTCAGGGTGAGACCAACAGGATCTGCTTGACAGTGAAATCCAGAGGCAACTGGGAAGTGAACACTTAGGATAAGGCCTGCTGAGTGTCTGAGTTTGGGGTGAGGTAAGGGATACATACTTACTGTCACCTCATTGCAGTGTCCCAAGCACAGAGGGGAAAAGAAGTGAAAGGACAAGGATTATGTCATTGTAGACTCTTAGCATGTTTGTCCTCTGTTCCCAGCCTTTTCAATGACATATTTTGTATTTATCTCAAATAAACAAAATTTAACTTATTTTTGAAAAGAAACAAGTATCTACAAAAACAATGTCTATGGGATGGGCATGGTTTCTGTTGTGCAGAGGTGGGGAGGACACAGGCCTCCGGCTCTGCATGCGTGTGCAGTGTAGCTCTTGAACCGAGCACAGCATGGAAAGGAGAGCCTTAGGGTGTGTGTGCACCTCTCTAGGATGGAACCATCAAAAGCTCTCAATGTCAAAGCAGGTAGGAACCCAAGCCAGCACCCAGGACCCAAGCCCCATTACTATGAATACTGTAGAATTCTGCATGGCTATTTAGTCCTGTATTTGATAAAAACAAAAAAACAAAAAAACAAAAAAAAAAAACCCATGACTTTTCATCTGATTTGCAAAGACTCTGATAACCCTTAAAAGCCAGAGAATCATTTTTATTACTAAGGAAACAAAGCCAAAGGACTCAGTTCAAAGATGCAAGGGCAGTCGGGAGCCAATGAAAGCAGAGCTGAGCGCAGATGGAAGCTCTGCTATTGTTGGCTAGGGGTATTAAGTCGCCTGAAGCCCCTGGAAAGAAAGCTGAACTGTGCTTGCTGATGACAGTATCCGTGGGTCTACCACTGAGGCAGTCAGAGAGCCACAGTGGCTAGCAGTAGTCTGGCAAACCCAGGAGACACAGGCCACAAAAAGCCAAAACAAAGCTATGACACAAGACCAGAAAACCTGCTTTGGAATCTTTCCTTCTTTTTTGAGGCACATGGACCCAACAGTTTTCCAGACTGAAGGTATTTGATAACTTTCATGAAGTTGTTAGACCCCAACACTAACAGAACTTTCTTAAAGATAATAATAGTGACCACACGGGGCTCGTCCAATGTGGCTGTGGTCAACCAGGCTGGCAACACCAAGGGAACCCTGGGAATAGCTGAGAGATGTCTTGCCACCCACTGCCGGGAGAGAACAGGCTAGTGGTTAGTGGTTCCGGCTTCACACCTGCTTCTCCTGGACTGAAGATCTGTCAACTCTGTTATATGCTAGGATCCCCCTTCCTCTAAGCCTTGGTTTCCCCATCTATAAAAATAGGGATAAAGGTGCCTGCCTGGTGGATCATTTTGAAGAGAATCGAGCAGAATCGTTCTCCGCTACACGGCAGTCTTAAAGATAGCCGGGGATACCTGAGACCCCATCTCAACGAAACAAAACAAAACAAAAACAAAATGACCGAAAGGCTCTTAGACTCCTACATCCGCTGTCTTTCTCTGCCTCCACCACACTTCTGTCTTCCCAATAGTTATGGCAGTGTCCATACTGTACTCTCCTTCTTGTACCATCTATACCCTTTTCTATATCTCCATGTATGTGTACATACATGAACATGCCTATCCTGCCTCACAAGAATAGGCTCTAGCTGGGATGGATGCTGGGGGCAGGGGTGGAGTAGGAGTTCTTGCTTTATAAACCCAAGGTCTGAGTTGAAGTCCTTAGCACACAGGTAAAAAGCTGAGCTTGTAACCCCAATGCCAGAGAGCGTATAGAAGGCACCTATGAGGGCTAGCCTGGTCTAAATCCTGAGTTTCCTGTTGAGCCATAGACGCTGTCTCAAGATAATGAAGTGGAGGTTGAGAGAGGAAGTCACCCAATGTCCTGCTCTGGCCTCCCCACGCCTGCACATTAGCTTTCTCTCTCCCTCTCCTTCCTCTCTCCCCACCTCTCTTTCTCTTACATGTGCACGCATGCATGCGCACATGTGCTCACACACACACACACACACAACACACACACACACACACTCTGAGTTACAACACAGTAGTAAGACACTTGCTGGCACACATGAGAGGCTTTGCGTTTATCTTCTCCCCCACTACACAACAGAGTAGACACAGGCCTGGCATTTATCCCTGCCCACGCTCTCCTGACCTCAGGACTCCTGGATGCCTACCACTTCTCACACCTCTCCCAGTGTGCCCCGCCCTGACATCATTTCAAAGTTCTTGAGCCTCAGGCCCAGGAGACTTTTATATTGAAATCTTCTAGCCTATATTGAGTCCTACATTAAAATGCACCCACCTGTCACATGAAGTATTTTTGTGCACAGGAATATTTTAAAGGTTTTTGTATGCCAGTTTCAGAGTTTATGTGACTGAAATTAATCTTTTGAGGGTGTGTTCAGGGTTTCAGCCGGCTCCCGTGTCTTGCAGGCATTGTGGATAGGGACAGTATCCAGCAATGTCTTGATGGCCACTAAACTCTCAGACTAGGAGCAGCTTTGTTTACTTCCCTCATGTTAAGCAGTTGCAAACTCTAATTCCACTGTCTTCCTTTCCTGGTTCTCACACCGTTCTTAAATGTTCCCCCTTTCCTCCCAGACTGCACCTGGCTGAGTGCTCCCTCCCTCGGTCAGCTCTTCCCTCAGATGGAGGTGACTTGGGGGGGGGGATTCATGCGGGGGCGGGGAGGGCGGGGGCGGGACACAGTGTTTTCTTTGATCTCTCTTTCGGGGTCAGATGCCTCTGTCACATCACCCCATGGCACAAAAGCTGCTTTCCCACAAGCACATCTTGGCATCTTAACTGCAGGGTGCCCGTGTGTGCTCCTTGGCCCTCACCCTGGGTTTCATTGGCACCAGAAAGCGGCAGGGTTCCGGTCCTTCTCACGCGCGCTCACACCTTGTGATCACAACGCAAGAAGATCCTTTGGGTTTTCTACTTTCCAGTGCCGTGAAACAGGCTTCAGTGTTATACGTTATTCTACCTAGTAAGTTGTCAAGAATTATACTAGCACACCGCTTGAGAGTCCATGCCAGGGAGAAGAGTGCTCTGGGAATGGGCCTGATGGCCTGGATCCTTCTTGAATGATTGGCATGTGACCCTGGTCAAACTGTCACCACTGCCGTCTCTGTCACCATCAGCCTATATGTAGATATAGCACATTTTATTTTGCAGAGCCTTCCTTTGTAGTCTCCATCGCTACCCAGAGTAATATGGGGAGATGGATCGTGAAAATGGCAGGTCCCCTGCACACATGGCACAGTGCTTGACTGTATCTGAGACACAGTAAAGGCCAGTCATATTTCTTTGCTATTGCTATCCAGGAGCTCACAGGACTATCGGCTTAGTCATCAGATGCATGGTGTTTAGTCACAAAAATACCGATGTCGCTTAATACCGTGGGGGTCTTTGTGGCTCAAATAATTATCACTAGCGCCTCTTTCACTGCCAGTTTAGCTCTTGGTTTTCTAAGATAGAGGACATAGTTCTCAAAGCCAAAAGGTCCTGCAGTGGTTGTCTGGAGGGCGTAAGGAGCTGGGGCGGGGTGGGAGCACCAACCTGGCAGCCCATTCATTGGTCAGGGTGCTGCTGCAGAGCAGAAACTGGTGTTCTGTTGGCTAGACCTTTGGCATGGTGGTAGAGCCCAGAGGGCATTCTGGAATGCTGAAGTCACAACAGAAGAACTGGGAAGGAAAGAGGGAGGGACTGACAGCCTCATCCACCTCACTGGTGGACAGGGCCACTATAGTTTATTATGTCATAGGATGTGAGCTGCAATTATTGGAAGGGTTTTGTTGTTGTTGTTTTGTTTTGTTTTTATGAATTAGGTCTGGGGGTGGGGCGTATCACTCAGTTAGTAGAACGTGTGGATTAACACGCATGAAGCGTGGAATTCCATCCCCGGCACAGGATACACAGGCTGTGGTGGTGCTCACCTGTCATGCTAGCACTTGGAAGGTGAAGGCAGGAGGATCAAAGTTCAAGATCGTCTTTAGCTATAGAGCTCTGGTTCTCAGCCTTCCTGATGCTGGGACCCTTTAATCCAGCTCCTCATGTTGTGGTGATGACCCCCCCCCAACCATAAAATTATTTTTGTTGCTACTTCCTAGCTCTAACTTTGCCACTGCTATGAATGTAAATATGTAATGTAAGTATTTGATATGCAACCCCTGTGAAAGGGTCTTTTGGTCCCCGCCGCCCCCAAGAGGCTGAGACCCACTGGTTGAGAACTGCTGACCCAGGAAGTTTGAGATCAGCCTGTGTTTAATGAGACCTTGTCTCACCAAAAAAAAAAAAAAAAAAAAAAAAAAAAAAAAAAATTAATTAGGGGCTAGAGAGATGGCTCAGAGGTTAAGAGCACCGGGCTGTTCTTCCAAAGGTCCTGAGTTCAATTCCCAGCAACCACCTGGTGGCTCACAACCATCTATAAAGAGATCTGGTGCCTTCTTCTGGTGTGCAGGCACACATGCAGGCAGAATGCTGTATAAATAATAAGCAATCAAACAAATAAATCTTTAAAAATAATTAATAAAAAAAACTAAAGATTTTTTTATTTAGACCTTTAGACCTTTCTCCTTTGCCCCCCCCTCCCAACTCTTTTCTCCTGTTCTCCTCCCTACTATCACTCAGCAAATCAAAGAGCAACAGTCCCACATACTCATGGCTATGGCGATGGCTTGCTACGGCCGCCTTTTTCAAAGCTTCCGGGTTATCGCTCTCCCTTTGAGTTTCCTATCTGGAGCCTGTGTAGACGTGAGAAGGTATGACGGAGAGGCTCTGGGGAAATGGAGTGTGTGGCTTCTCTTTACACCTTGGGGACCTTCCCAGGCCTTCCCAGGTCCCAAGAGGGAGGTGGGAAAATGCAAGTAGGCTGTCCCTAGGCACATTCTACCCTCTGCCTGCCAAGCCAACAGATTTTCCCACCTGCAGGACTGGGTGGATACATTTCCAGGAGGGAGGTAACTAGTCTGCCCTGTATCTGTAACAAATCGGAATCCCCCCCCCCCCACTGAGACCCTGTGTTTTTCTTTCTAGAAGTTTCTGCATATCTCCTCCAAAGATATCTGCCCTCCAAAGGAGAATCATCAATATGTCAGATGCACCTTGAATTTCAGAAGGTGGGCTGACATTGTCCTGATTGTCTTAGGATGGAGTGTCCTACTTCTTACCCAGGTACACTTGAGGGCAACAGAGAGGAAAAACAAACAAACAAACTCTCTGTGCATTGTGTCCTGGGCTAAGGACATGGCTTGGAATTGTTGCCTGCATGGTAGCGGTTTTACTTAACGTTCCTCTGTGACTATCAAACTGTGTGCCAACTTTACTTCCATCTAGAATATAGGTTTGCCTTAACCCACACGTCCTGGTTCTTTATACCTGCAGCTCTTGTAAAGGCGCCTCAGCAGAGCCCTTCTTGACCTTCCAGAAAACTCTCAATTCCCTGTCTTGTTTTTGCCTTCCACTCGGGTCCCTTTCAACGCTTTCAGAGTCACTTCTCCTACCTCTTGTTTCTTGTTTCTCCAACACCGTTCAAACGTCACACTTCACTTCTTTACCCAGCTCCCTCCCAGCAGAGGGAGAGACTTGAGGCAGCCATCTGCCTCAGCAAGCAAACAGGACATTCAGAGTTGGCCGAGCATATCGGTCATTGGCCAAGATCACCTCTGCCCTCATGGCAGGCTGGCAAACAGAGGGGGCCTGGGACAGACTCCTGGTACAGACCATCTCATCCCAGCAGTGTGTCAGGACAACAGGACCTAAGGCTCCCCGGGGAAACACAGAACTCCTGACTGTGCTGACAGCATTAACTGAGCTAAGGTTTGAGTGAGTCCTGCCTTGACCCCTCATTGTTGGCCAGGAATTAGCCTGCCACCCAAGCGACACTCACGTGATGCAGTTTTGACTTAGTCTGCAATGATACCAAACAGTCTAGTTTTTTTCTCTAAATGTAAGTTGGATGGGTTCAACGATCAGGGATATGAAGAACTGATGTCATAATTTTACAAAAGGGTCCTTTCTCGTTTTTCATTAACAAATCCTGCAAACGTAGATGATGTGTTGAGCTTCCTATAAAGAGGTCTATATGTATATTTTATTCCTCAGTTCTCTTCGCAGCTCTCTGAAACAGATTCTCCCTATCACCATGGTGCACATGATGGGGGGGGGTGGAGCGGTGCTTACCAAGGTCACAGGCTGCTGAGTGGCTGAGCCGATCTTTACACCCAGCCTAGAGGGAAGGCACAAGACAGTCACTTCAGTGTTCTGATAACCCAGACTCGGCTAGGAGATGAATTCAAGGCCAGCCTGGGCTAACTAAGTAAGATCCTGTCTCAAAAATGGAAAACAAAATAAAGCGAATACCCAAACAAACACATCTCCTAAGCACCGTGATACACACATATCTAGTGTCCCAAGAAGGAGAAATCTTGCCGCCCCTCCCCCCTTGCCTTCAAGATAAGAAACACTGTTTAAAATTAGCAGAAGCAGACTCTGAAACTCTGTAATCACTTAGCCTTATTAGCAGCCTACCTCCAGCTTTTTGTTACTTTATATACATGAATGCATTCAGTCAGCCATTCTGACTGTGTTTCTTTCTGCCACCGAGTATCCTGATTTCAGAGAGAGGGGAGTCACTTCTAGTGAGGGGATAGCACAGCCATTCTAGATACTTACATCTTTGGGTTGATTTGTATTAGCTCCACTGGGGCAGCAGCTAAGACGTTCATTCCCAGTAGGTGGTTCTACAGCGTTGTAAGGGCTGCCTCAAGAGGGCGCTCCGCACAAGCCTTTAACCTACTCACTCACAGCGCCAGGCCTCAGGCTGGGTTTGGGAACATTAGCAGTATTTTCAGTGACAGGATTTCGGTCCTGTGTGAGTGCAGAAACAAAGTGCTTCACTGAAACAAAATGAAAGTGCATAAACCGGAGAAGCTTGTTTATTATCTTTGTTTTTAATTTTCAGAAATTTTTATTTATTTATTTATTTATTCATTTATTAAGTATGCTGCAAAAAGCAGCAGGGGAGCTGGAGGGATGTCGCCATGGCCAAGAATGCCTGCAGCTTCTCCAGAGCATCTGTGTTCAGTTCCCAGTACCCATATCAGGTAGCTCACAACTGCCTGTAATTCCAGTTTTAGGGGATCTGGCTTCCTCCAAAAGCACCTGTGCTCAAACCAAGAGAGAGAGAGAGAGAGAGAGAGAGAGAGAGAGAGAGAGAGAGAGATCTAGGATTACTACAGGGATCAGTCCCTCCGACCTGTTTCCTATGTGGACAGACTAGCCAGGCTGTTAAAATGGCAGAAAGGATTTGAACCAGGATCTCTGTAAGTAGTTGAGACTGATCCAGAACACCTTATATAGCCCCTGCCTGTCTTTGAACTTGTGATTCCTCCCACCTCTGCCTCCAAAGTGCTGGGATTAGAGGTGTGCGCCACCATGCCCACCTCATCCTTAAGGGCTGGGAAGGAAACATTCCCAGCTTTCCCTAGTAACTCATTAAAGTAGCCTCCTGCCTCTACCCAACAGCAATGGTGGATTTACCAGTGACATTTTAACATCCCTTCATCAGGAACCCGTGGAACTCACTCATCTAGGTGGAGAGAAGGCCACAGGGGCCCCGAGATGCCACCAGCCAATGAACGCTCCACACACAATAGGCTTTGATTTAATTTTCCTGGCTAATGAAGAGCAGTTGTCTCGGGGTCCTTTGTTCCTGGAAGGGCATCTTGAGATTGATTATAATTGCTGTGCGAGGGAGCATGAGGTCTTCGTCAGGGCAAGGAAACAGCTGAAGGGTTCACTTAAAACCTCGAGGTCAACCTTGTAGCCTAGTGAGCAGAGTAAATTGCTTCCACTTGAGGAAGGCTGAGCCCCCTTACCTCTCACCAAGGAGCAACTTGCAAGGGCTGCTCCCTGGCATAGCAGGTTGTCGGGAAAGCGGGCTCCTCGGAGGGTCCTCATGCCCAGTGTTTGCCTACGCTTCTAAGGCCTTGAGTACCAAGATTGCAGTTGGACCACCACGGTTAAGTGACACTTAAAATCAAAGGCCCGTTATCTCCCAGACACCCACCTCACCACCAGATTCTTCAAGGAGCCAGCTAATAGGATTATGAAAGGACAAAGGCCAACCTTATCTCCCCCCCTTCCCCCACCCCACTCTAAAGAGATCCCCCTCCCTTCTGTCACATAGTTCTCAGTGTCCTGGGAAGGGAATTTTTTTCAATTCCCTGCACTGACAGTGTTTCACAATTTTCCACGCCTGAGAAAATGATGAGCTTAAATCTTATGAGTACCTTCTCGGGGCAGCACAGAGGAGTTGCTGGGGCTACAACATCTTTTGTTTCTGTGTCCATTAGGATTCATGTGGCTATGGAGACCTGACCCCTTGGATACATCTGAAACCCTCCTCTCTCTTCTTTCTCTGTTTCTCTGTCTCTGCCTCTCTGTCTCTTTCTGTCTCTGTCTCTGTGTGTGTGGGTGTGTGTCTGTTTCTCCTCTCTGTGTCTCCATCTGTCTGTCTGTATTTATGTATGTATGTGCAGAGGCCAGAGATCAATGTGGGATATCTTTCTCAAGCCCTCCTACCTTATTTTGTGAGACAGTGTCTCTCATTGAACCTGGAGCTCACCGATTGGCTAGACTGATTGACTAGTGAGTTCCCAGGATCAACTCACCTCTGTCTCACCGACTCTGGGAACGCCACATCACCTAGTTTTTAAAATGTGGGCGCTGATGATCCAATCTCAGGACCTTGTCCTTACACAGCAAGTGCGTCATCAACTGAGTTCTCTCCGCAGCCCTGGTAATTCTTCTCAGTTATTGTCTTCTTCACTGAGTAAATCAGAAGGCTCCAGGGAGTCACGTGACTCCACCTCCATAGCTCTGGGTTATACCTCACACTGCCACAGGGCCTGCAGTTTGTTTGTTTGTTTGTTTGTTTTGGCTTTTGTTTTACGTTGGCTCTGGGGTATCGAACTCAGGTCTTCCTGCTTACAAGATAATCACTTTACCACCTGAGGCTATCTCCTCAATCCCACATGTTTTTTTCAATTCTATTATAAATATGATAAGAGTCTAAATAGTAGCACCCAAGTATTCAGTCATGCTTATACTGCATTCTATTTTGTGGGCATTATTGATTTAATCAAACCTTTAAAATGTTTCATAAGTATATTTGACATATAATCACAGTATATTATTTTTCTCACTGTGACTTGAAATTTAAAAATTTCCAAGTTTATAGAAAAGTAGATTAAGTTCTATAGAGAACATTCTTATAAATACAATTAGATTCTAGGATTAATTTTTTATTAAAGTTGCTATATTACATAAAAAAAAAAGTTATTGTCTTCTTAGTCCAGCCTGAACCGTACTCTCTTGTAGACCTACTGCTGATCAACTCTACTCAAATGGAAGATGGGAAAGGAGGGGAGGACGAAGGAAGGGAGGGAGGGAGGGAGGGAGAGAGAAAGAGGGGGGTGGGGAGGCATTAAAAACTTGTTAAACCAAGAAGCCCAATATTTTTAATTGCCTATGTTCAATGGCAGGGAGGAAACAGCCAAGCTCAAAATGCTACATCGTATTAGTCAAGAGGCAGACATCCTAAGATGTTTTAAACAAATGGGAAACTATTTTTTAATGGACTTTTATCTTTAGATAAGTAATAGGCATTGAAGGAAAAAAAAAAACCATCCATATTTAGCCTATGCAAGACCTTGAGTTGATTTAATTTTTTTTTTTTTAATCAAAAAGCTTAAAAAAAAAAAAAATCTATCTCAGCCTAGGAGAAAGATTAAAGGGAAAATAGAAAAACATTTGTAGCTAACCCACAGGGCAGGCTGAGGGTGAGCATGAGCACCCAGGCCCCTCTGCAGAGTTGCCCTAGTCTTGGCTTCCTTAAGGCCGGGAAGTGTTCTTCGCTTCTTCCTCTGTGTAGTACACTTCACTGGGGTTTCTTTAGGCAAGTGACTATCCCCACCTGATGCCACACAGAGCTTTGTGTGTCCCATCAGTCACCTCTGGACCCTCTGGCAGATCCCTGAGTGCAAGGTGTCACCATGTTGTCCCTGTGAAAGAGTCAAAGAACAAGGCCCCTCCTTACAGCAGCATGGAGGCCTGCCACGTGTCCCTACCATGTAAGAACACTGAAACGTAGGGAGAAGGCCACTGTGGCCTCGGCTCAGAAACAAAATGATGAGGGGCCAACGAGATGGCTCATCAGGCAAAGGGGCTTGCCTTGAAAGCCTGATGACTCAAGTTCAAACCCCAAGACCCGTGTAAAGGCTGAGGGAAAGTGCTGACTCCACAAAGCTGGCCTCTGGCCTCTATGTGTGCTCTGTAGGAGATGCTCCCTAACCCCCAATAATAATAAAAAGCTTAAAAAGAATCCAATAAATAGCTAAATGTGTTATTTGTGTTGTAATGTCATGATTACATTTCCTAGCTATGTGTGTAGATTAGCACTTGCTTAGCATGTGTGAGATCCTGGGTTCTATCCCTAAATCTAACTAACTAACTAGCTAACCAAACAACCAAGCTAACGGATTACATCTTCCAAAGAGGAGAAACTCATTTGGAGCCTGTTTGACTGTTTGTCTCAGAAGTTTTTGTTTGTCTGTCTTGTTTCTTTGAAATGTAGTCCAACATGGTCTTGAACCCACCACACGACCAGAGCTGACCTTGGACTCTTTTCTCTTCTCTCAGCCTTCCAAATTCTGTGCTCACGGGCATGTGCCACCTCATGCATTGAGCCTTACTTTCATATAACAGATAAATAAGAAAAAAAAAAGCAAGGTGAAGGACTTTTTGTCTAGATTCTCTGTAGATGCCGTATGGCATTAGAAAGGAAAAGTGCTTAAGAATCCAGGGGGACACAGGTTTACACCTGTGACGCTGGGCGACTGCATCCCTTGGGTTTATGGTAACTGAGCAGGAAAGTCCATTGCCAGCGCTGTGGGGAAGCAGGGCCGCCGGAGGAAATTGAATGCTGAGGGCTCACATTTTGAACCACGAACAGGAAGCTGAGAGCACAGTGGGAATGGTGGGAGGCCTTTGAGACCACAAAATACAACCCCCCCCCCAGTGACGTACTTCCTCTAACCAGGCCACGCCTTCTCCTAGACCTTCCAAACATCATCACTACCAGCTGGGGACCAAGTATTCAAATGCCTGAGACTATTAGGAACACTTCATTGGTACCACAGGAAAGTAAGCACTTTGCTGTTCAGATGGCAATATTGTGGAAGGCTAGCACTGGACAGGTGATGGGCATGGACGGTCCTTCTCTTCATCATCTTCTTCCTTTCTCCTCTTGTTCTTCCTCCTCTTCCTATTTCCTCGTCCTCTTCTTCTTTTCTTGTAGTTTGATGACTTTTTTTTTTTCCATCCCAAAGGCAGCTTCCCTTCCCTTCTCTCTTCCCAGACCCTCCCCCAACCCCTCCCCTGCACCCCACCCTTCAGAAAGGGCAAGCCTCCTACGGATATCAACTATCCTTTGCATATCACGTTGAAATAAGACCAGGAGCATCCTCTCCTATTAAGGCAAGACAAGGCAACCCAGTAGGAGGGAAGGGTCCCAAAAGCAGGCAACAAAGGTAGAGACAACCCCTGCTCCCACTGTTAGGTGTCCCACAAGAAGACCAAGCTAGGCAATTGTAACATATATACAGAGGGCTTAAGTTAGGCCTATGCGGGCTCCCTGGTTGTGGGTTCAGTCTTTGGGAGCCCCTATGAGCCCCAGTTAGTTGGACAATCCTTATCTTCCATTCTACTTACAGCTTGGTCCACTGGATGGACTTTCTTTTTGGTCCAGTTGGTTATTCTTTCTTCTTCTTTCATCTTCTTTCATCCACTTTTATTCTCTATTTACCCTTTTTCTTAACCCGTGAGCTATCATGACTTTCATAGTTTAGCACATGCCTCCAATATTATTTCAATCTTTTCATGATACCTTTGCCCTTTGGGAGGGGGCCAGGCCTCTCAGATATTAAGCAGACAGTCCTCTGTCACTGAGTAACACAGTGACAGATCAGTTTCCTCATTTAAAGAATGCATTCTTTAGGCTCACTTGGCAAGTGTGTGTGTGTGTGTGTGTGTGTGTGTGTGTGTGTGTGTGTG
>OU015750.1:106703829-106718117 GCA_907169655.1 Acomys percivali
TTTCTTTCTTTCTTTCTTTCTTTCTTTCTTTCTTTCTTTCTTTCTTTCTTTCTTTCTAAGAAAGGGTCTTTCTGTTGTGCCTGGAACTTGAGATCCTCCTGTCTTGGCCTGAGAACTGAGCTAACAATTTCACAACACAGTATACTTCATCTGGTCCAGGTAGAGAAGGCATAAATCTCAGCTGCTTCCTGGGGAAGCTGAGGCAGGAGGATTTCAAGTTCAAGGCATGCCTTGGGCTGTAGAGTTTGTTCAAGTCCACCATGGGCAATTTAGTGAGACCCTGTGTCAAAATGAAAAGTGAAAATGGGGGCTGGTGAGATGGCTCAGAGGTTAAAAGATCCTGAGTTCAATTCCCAACAACCACATGGTGGCTCACAAACATCTCTAATAAGATCTGGTGTCTTCTTCTGTCCTACATGCAGGCGGAATACTGTATAAGTAATAAATTATTATTATTATTATTATTATTATTATTATTATTATTATTATTTTTTTTTTTAGTGAAAATAGGGCTGGGGCTATAGTTCAGTGGTAGACTGCTCGCCTTGCCTGCCCAAGGCTCTGTAGTACTGAGGGGCAGGGAAGAGGGAAAGAAAAAAAAAAAAAAAGACCCACTTAAAAAAAGTACAATGTCCTTCTAATATGTCAAGAACTGGAGTTTGAACAGGAGAGGTCTATTTAAGACACCCAATTCCCCTCCCCACCCACAGTGCACGGTGAGCTCACTGAAGTCACAATGTGCTAATGAAAATGTGCTAATCGCTGCTTTGTGTACATAGCACCTACTAGGTGCCCACTGTGTAGCAGAGGCTCAGATGTAAGAGCCTAGCCAAGGAGCACAGCCGCTCAGGTCCTTTGTGATGTTATTTGTAAAGCGGACACATGCTGCATACTGTGGGGGGACTGAGGGCTGCCTGTGAGGCCACCTGTTTGGAGCAGAGAGCTGGTCACCCACAGATGCCCCATTAACATACACAACGGCTAGTTTTCTCCAGGCAGACCTCTGATTGGCTGGCTCCACAGTGTGAGAAACTCATAGTGTCTCTGAGTGTGATAAGAGGTTGGAACTCCGTTAAGTCCAAGATCCCACCAGCTCAAGCACTAAGCTTTTCTGAGGTGGTAGGAGGCAGATTGCTCTTTGGGGACAAGTCCACGTCTGTTTAAAGATATGGGAACTCTCCTGGGATGGGGGTGGGGCTTTTTGTTATACCCTGCAGGGCGCATTTTTCTATAAAGTATAGAGGTACGGGCTTATTATTAGAAAATCATTTCCATATTTAGAAAGATTATAAAATAAGTTTTAAATCAACATGAAACTTGGGGGCTTTGTTTTTGTGTTTCGTTTTGTTTTGTTTTTTTAATATCAAAAGCTGTTATAAAGCTATAGTTTCAGCTAGATTAAGTACCATTTTTCAGGAAGATGTTTGGCTACTGAACTTTTTTAAAAAAATATTTTATTTAATTTTAATTTATGTCCATTGGTGTGAGGGTGTCAGATCTTGGAGTTACAGACAGTTGTGAGCTGCCATGTGGTTGCTGGGAATTGAACCTGGGTCCTTTGGAAGAGCAGGCGGTGCTCTTAACCACTGAGCCATCACTCCAGCCCAGCTACTGAACTTCTGACGTGACCAGAAACAAGCTGTTAGGCTGTAGGTGAGAGACTCGGGATCTTGATCTTTGGTCTATACAGAGGCTTGTCCTGCACTGTTGTTTTTAAATTATCAATAGGGCCTAATAATTGTTTAGTATCAGGCCTGTAATTATTATTACTTCAGTAAAACCCACTAGCAATCAAGACACAGACATGTGTTATATTTTAAAAATAGCCTTAGTTAACCTGGGGCAGGGCCAACATTAATCCTCTAAACTACCTCCCACAGTGGGGCAGGTATCCCACACTGCACAAGTAATTCTGAACTTCCAAGTACAGACTTGGGGTGTCCTCTATTTTACACTCACCAGGACAAACCAACAAGGCAAACCATCTCCACAAATGCTTTCCTTTGCTGCAGAGTCACAACCAACGTTCAACTGTCCGACCTTGACTTTCTGTAGCCATTTCTCACCATGCCTGTGTAGAAAGAAAAAATGATGTGCTCATTGACCACATAGCCAGGGAAGAAGAGGATTGGCTGTTACCAGAATAAGTGAAACTTCCAATGGCAGATGTTGACATGTGTCATCACAGACTCCCATTCTGAGCTGTACCTCACCTTGTGCATGAAATTCAGGCATTTCGTTTTAACGCCGTGTGAGTAGATAGTTCACTCTTAGCAATTTGATGATGACTGTTTGTTGTTGTCTTTCAGGACAGAATGACACAGAAAACTGCAGAGCGTCTACACTTCTGGGAGGCCGTGAAGTTGTTTCTCTTCAGGAGCCTAGTTGAGGTTGGAGGTCAGTAGTGTCTACCATTTACCTCTGTGTCTTAGTGAGCAGGCTGTCCTAAGGGGAGGACAAGAGCCACACCAGCATCAGGTCCACTGATTCTTTTTCTCACACCTGTAACCAGATACCTCCCATAGGAACATAAAGAGAGAAAGGCTTATTTTGTCCCGTAGTTCGAGGAGCTGGCTTAGACCATGGTGGTGGGGAAGATGTGGCGGCAGATGGCTCCATGGATGTGTTAGTGAGCTGCTGGGTTCCTCACCACCTCCCCTCTTGACAGAACAGGAAGCAGAAGCAGACAGACCATAAGTAAGGGCCAGGCTATTATCCTCAAAGCTGACTCTTAGTGGCCTACTTCCTCCAGCTAGGTCCCAAAGGGCACCACCAGTTGGGGACCATGTGCAAATAACATAGGCCTGTAGGGCAAACAGTACCACTAGCTGGAGACCGTGTGCAAATAACTTGGGCCTGTGGGGCAAACAGCACCACCAGCTGGGGACCGTGTGCAAATACACGGGCCTGTGGGGTACATTTTATACATAGAATATGATATCTGCTAGCTTTGAAAGGGAACGCTCAGGGTGGAGAGGCTGCCCCTGTACTTTGTAAGCACTAGACCTACAGCCTGGAGGGCCACAGTCTTTGGCCTCAAGAGTCGGATGGGAAATTAAACTAGGAGGCAAAGGGGTTCAAGCTGAAAGGCCAAGCTCCGTAAAGACATTTCAGAAAGGACTTCCTGGCCACCTTCTATTTCCAGGGCCCAGGAATGTAGCTCAGTTAGCTCAGTTCATAGAGTGTGTGCTTACCTAGTATACACAAAGCCCGGGGTTCAGTCCCAAGTCCTGCATACAATGAGGCATGATGATTCATGCCTGTAATTGCAGCACTGGGGAGCTGAAGGCAGGAGTTCAAGGCTAGCCTCTGCTACACAGGGGTTCAAAGCCAGCTTGGGTTATATGAGGCCTTGTCTGTAAAATAAAAGGACCCATCATATATACAATGGAGGACTCGTCACACTCTCACTCCAGAGAGGAAAAGAAGCTAGCATGATGGTCCAGTCTCAGGGCCTGGCTATTTGTTCTCCGTGGTTTGTTGGTCCAACGAACTATCCTTCTAAAGGAAGTTTACCACCTTCCACCTAAAATAAGTGCATGTACGACCATGCCACGTCCCTGTGCGTCCTGAAGGGCCCTCAAATCCTGGAGGATACCATGGCCGCCTCACTCCATCCTTATCTATTTTGCCAGGCTCAGCACTTACACCACTGTGTGGATCGGTGGCCTGCCACTCGCCACAGTGTACATGTGGTTTTGCCTTTCCCCCAAAATGCTGCATCAGGCACTCTGCTCAGCACAGTTGCCTCCTCACCCCTCCCCCTCCCACCTCCCAGTACTGGGACTAGAGCCCAGGGCCTCACACATTAAGTAAGGACTCTGTCGCTAAGCTACACCCCAGCTTTCTATCTCCTTCATATTGAGATAGGGTCCCACTGCCTTGCTCAGCCCGCCATTGGACTTGCAGTCCTTCTAGATTTAGCCTACATGGCTGGGGTCGCATGCCCGTGCCACCAGGTGTGGATCCCTCCTCTTTCTTAAGATATGGCAGGCAGCCGTGTGTCAAGAGCTCTGACCTCAGAGCTTTGCTTTGCAGCTTCAAATCCAGTTCTGTGGTTTAGTGATTGTGGTCTCAAGCCTCTTCTCTTGCCGGGGCTACTTTCCTCATTTTAGAAATGGGGGTTGCTGAAGATGCTGGCAGTCAGGGTTTGGGGTCTAGAGAGTTGGGTGTGAAGCTTTAAGGCCAGAGCCAGGTTTATGGTAACACAGCCTTTGTTGTGTGTTGTCTGCCCGTTATTAGAGTTTGCCACAGGAAAGTGTTCACTGCGTGAAACCGCACACTGTTCCTTAAAGAGCAGAGCCACGTAGCCTTAATGATGATTTATAGCTTCTGGGAGTTTATTTGCTCGAGGGGTTGGATGCAATCATGAGATTCCACTACACTCTAAGGATCTGCAGTTGTTCTCTGTGCAATAGAGTCACCAGGCCTTGTAAGTTCACTGCTGGCCTGGAGCCTCCCCCCTACTCCCCGCCCCCCCACTGTCGCGAAGAATTGCTGTAGTATAAATTCCTTTTAAGACCCTAGTCCTGCTGGGAATGGTGGTGCAGGTCTTTAATCCCAGCACTCGGGAGGCAGAGGCAGGCGGATCTCTGTGAGTTCGAGGCCAGCCTGGTCTACAAAGGGAGTCCAGGACAGCCAAGGCTACACAGATAAACCCTGTCTCGGAAAATAAACAAACAAACAAAAACAATAATAAAGACCCCAGTCCTGTACCTCTTCAGTGCCCATGCTGTGTGACTACAGTGACCGAGATCCCCTGAGAGGATCGGTGTGTGGTGCGCGTGCCTCTATGCCTCCTCCAGTCCCTAGGACTCATGACATGTCCGTCTGTGTTTCTCACTCCACTGACCAGGGTCCTCAACGCAAACGTGCACATATGGAGGACATGGTCATGACAGCCCCAAAGTTGTGTCCGCTCCCAGTACTGTGAGGGCCCCTTGTGTGTGGCCAGTCTGCGCATGCGTTCTAGGGGACGCAGAGGCTTCTTTCTCTGTGCACAACCCCTACAGGCAGCGGGAGGAGCCTGGCTGAGTGTGGCTGTCCTGCAAAAAGGCCACTTTGCAGCCCCAGGAGTCCCAGAAATACTCAGTGCTCAAGCCCCAGGTGCCCCCCAACCCCGTCTCACTCTGTGCTCCTGGCATGGCAGCTGGCACCACAACCCAGTTGGCTGCTTTCTTCAAGGCACTGAGATACTTTGGAGGTTAAAGAACCCCCTCCACCCCACCCATTCCAGAAATCTGGGCCATTTTGAAACATCCACCCTGTGGTCTCCCGGAGAAGAGAGCGGGCATTTCTTTCAGTGGACAGAGCCTTAAGAACTCTTTGGGATTAAAGGCATCTTTGCTTCCCAAGCCTTGCTCCCTCTCAAGGCTGCTTTGGGCTTCAACCCTTATGCTTTCTTCTGCCCTTGGGTAGGAACCGCCTTCTTTAAAACCACTGCAGCAGGTTGGTGGGATAGGTGTTTGTCAGCATGCCCCACACCCTAGGTTCTGCACCAAGCACCAGAAACAAAACAAAACAAACAAACAAACAAACAAAAAGAAAGAAAGAAAGAAAGGAAAATAGAAAAGAAAGAAAGAAAGAAAGAAAGAAAGAAAGAAAAAGAAACAACGATTTCAGTTTTGGCTTTCCCTGTTACTGCAAACTGTTCTGATTTCCTGTGTGACCCTCCTCAGAAACATTCTCTGTGAAAATCCTCACATCAGAGGGCTTCAGTTTGTGCGGAATTTCACAGCCTGGGCCTACAGTCTAGCGTGGAGGAGACTTTGTTGTGTTTGGATAAGAAAGAGAATTCTCAAAGCTTCCAGCCTTCCTTCCTGGATGGGCCCTCCTATTGCTTCCTCATTCTACCAGCAGCTGCCGGAGGATCCAAGATAAACCATTTTCCCAGGCCTGCTGAGAGGCCAGGGCTCAGGCAGGGGCTGCTTTATTGCCTCATTATCAGAGGCAAGCCTCCTGCCTTACCCTGTAGGAGTCCAGAGAGTAAACATACCCTCTTGCATTACCATGCTTACCAGCTACAAGTGCTCACACACCCACACAACACACTCGCACACCTGTGCTGTGTCAGTACTACGTATTCAGATGGAGATTTTCGAAGTGTCTACTTAAGGACACTTACCACAGCCCATGGGGGGGGTTTTCTCCTCACCTGAACATCGGATCCCAGGGAGCTGCCAATATGTAAGCAAGCGCCCTCCCCACCCACCTCCTACGCACACACACAAATATATACTCTCACCACAACACCCACTCCTGCTCCCGGCAGAATGTGTCCTCGTAGACCTAAGGGTGTGAAAGGGCTCCTCAAAGCATATTAAACATCTACATGGAGAGCTCAAGGCAGGAAGATGCATCAGATGACTCTCGTCCTCATGTCTGCACCGTATTGTCCCTCCCCCCACCCGTACCCATGACCTAGCCTGTGGCACCCCATTTCCTTACAGCTCCCTTCTTTTTGGCATCATACCTTCTTCTTGGCAGATTTCCCACATGGGGTTTCCACCAGGATGTATTTATTTGCATGTATATATTGGAACTAGGCATGGTGGAACACACCTATAATTCCACCACTGGGGAGGTTGAGGCAGGAAGATTAGGAGTTCAGGCCTAGCCTCTGCTCTATAGTGAGTCTGAGGCTAGCCTAAATGACTTGGCTACACAAGATTGTGTTTTAGCAAAACAAACAAACCAAAGCTAACACTGAAAATGGCTGGGCTTGGTGATACGTCTTTAAGCCCAGAACCTAGGAGACAGAGGCAGGCAGATTTTAGGCCAGCCTGGGCTACATACCCTTGTCCAAAACATAAAAGGAAAAAGAGAAGTCTATGTTATGATGACACTGAGTCATTTACACCAGACTGTCACTGCCCTCCATCTCCACCCCTCCCATTATCAGTCAGACTGGGGAGTCTGTAGGGCATCCATATAGGAGCCAGGAGCCACATCCTACTCTAACCTGGTACCAGTGGCTAAGCATTGGCCTGGACCATATGACTCTAGGGATGAATGAAGGACCTTGATGGCTGGGGGTGTATTTCAGTGTATGGTGAGGCCTTGGGCTGATCAGCACTGAAAACACACACATACTCTCTGTCTGTCTGTCTGTCTGTTTCTCACTTGCCTGCCATACATGAGGTCCTGGGTTTAATCCCCATAACACACACACACATTTACACTGTCACACAAACACACATTACATGTTAAAAAAAAAAGATAATCACTAGAAACCAAAGACTGTCACTGAAGAACTGTCGGTTCCGGTGCTTTTTACTTAACATATGTAACACAGACTCCAAAGTTAGCAGTTTTATAGTTTATTCCCGTGGTGAGTCTGATCTGCCTGCGCATGCGCCTCCGTTAGCAGGTGCTAGTAATCAGCATTTAGCTTGCCCTGCCCTCTTAGGCCTAGGGAAGGAGTTTATGGGCACCAGTGCTCACACGTGACTGAATTTATTTTCACATCTGTCAGATGGATTAGTAAGCAACTTTGCTCCTGAGCAAAGGTCAAGTGGCAGTGTCTCCTAAGTGTCAGAGATCCATCAGAAGTGTCTCCTAAGTGTCAGAGACCCATCAGAAGGAGTGAGTCTCTCTTCAGGCGACCCCATCAGAGGGTGAGACTCTGTAACTGAGGCCCAAACGAACTTTAACATCTTCCCACCATATATTTCTATTCATATCTTCAGATATTAAAATGTCAAGCCAGTTGTGCGGTGCAAGTCTCCAAAACCCTCACTCTATAGGCTGAGGCAGAAAGTGAGGTCAAAGCCAGCCTGGGCTACAAAATGAGACCTTGCTTACTTCAATAAATATAAGGAAGGAAATAAATGCAGAATTTGGGAGAAATGTCCAAACTTCCTGCCAGTGTGTGCAATATGCCATTAGAAGTATCATGCACTCTGTGTGCTGGGAGGTGGTGGCACAGGCCTTTAATCCCAGCACTTAAGAGGCAGAGACAGGTGGATCTCCGTAAGTTCGAGGCCAGCCTGGTCTACAAAGCAAGTCCAGGATAGGCAAGCCTAAACACAGAGAAATCCTGTCTTGAAGAATGAGGAGGAGGAGGAGGAGGAGAAGGAAGAGGAGGAGGAGGAGAAGAAGAAGAAAAATCATACACTCTCTTTCAAGCATAAGTTCTGGTCTAGAACTGAACCTCATCTTTTGCTCCCTCATATCTACCACAGCAGCCCCATGTCCCGTTGTAATACTCACAGGTGGAGAGGGCAGCATACACACCTCTCCCCTTCCTGCTCCCTACAGCTCTGACAGCCCTGGTCCTGTGCATTCCGGCCCCACACATCCCTCCGTTGACCTTCCACACACCCTTCAGTGACCTTGCTAAGAAGCACCTCAAGGTCAGAGACTCCGTCCCACCCTGTCTCTTTGTGTCTGTCTCTTCCCTTAACTCTGTGGCTAGGACTCCCCCATTTCTTCCCACTTCTTGGGTGCCTCCTCTTTCTTGTGTGAAAGACATTTCACCAGGACAATTTGTCTTTGGTTCTCCAACTTTTTTGTGGGGTCAGCTCCACCATCTTTCCCCTCTTCCTAAGTGGGAAAGCAGAAGTCTTATTCAAATGATGTTTCCCTCCTCTTACCAAACCAGAACTGGTCACGTTTCTCTTTTTCTTTTGTTGTGGTCTTCAACACCCCAATTGTTCTTCTAGTAATAAGCCTGCCAGTCAGGAATAAGACCACTACCACAATTTAAAGCCAATTTGAAGCAAGCTTTAACTAAATACTGGCCAGGTTTATGGACTCTAGCTTGGTCCATATCTGGGTTCCCAAGAAGCGGCCTTTAATCCCTTTTTGTAGAGACTACACAGGCAAGACCCACAATTCACTTCATTTACCGTCAGACCCAGTCATGGACAAGCATACATCCTGACACCCTGACGGATTTCCTGCCTACGCACTTCCTACCTACATCCAATCAGGAGCAAGAATACATCCTGACTTATTTACTGCTCACGTCCCTTCCACCCGTGTGCGATCAAGCGCATCCAGTACAGATTGGTCAAACAAACTTGTTTAGGGGAGTGAAAACACAAAAAAATAGCCTCTACCATTTAACTATGGTTCCCACACTAACATTTTTCTCAAGTCTTTTGACGCGCCCACTAACAAAGGAAAGCTGCATATCCCCACCCCATTTTTTGAGACAGAGGTGGGGTTCTTAATCTATAGTCTAGGAAATCACTATAGTCCAGGCTGGTCTGAACTTCGCTTTGTAGCTTGGGCTGGCCTTGCAGCAGCCCTCTTGTCTTTGCATTGCTGGGGCCACATATATAAGCCCCCATGTCTAACTTTAACTCTGTCCATTTTCATTTGCTTACACATCATGTGCACTTTCTGTTAAACTAGTGAGCTCATTTAAAATATATCTTATAGAAGCTGGAAATGGTGAGGTTAAAAGAGAAGTGGCTAGAAATATCATCTTCCCGTCCTCTACAAAACGATGGTGAAGGATATGACACTCCTTACCACTGAATGCAGGGACAAGGATGCTGACCATGGTCCTGGGGCCCTGGCCTCTACTGGACTTCCCTTCTCTTTCCTGTGTTTGTTTGTAGAAAGCTCCGCTTTCTTTTCCTCTCTACTTCAGGAAGCTTTGGTGCTTTGGGTGTCTAGGGGACACCCAAAGGAGAAAAGTCTGTCTCCTATATGACCTCCAGGCCACTGCAATCCCAGCATGCCCTTTGCTGCAGGCCTTCCCCAGGTCTACACTCTCTGCTTCTCCTCTCCGTCTCCCCTGGGATCAACCACTCCCACACACTGAGGTGGCCCTTCCTCACAGCTCTGTCCATGTGTTGTCGCACAGCCACTTGCTGCTCACAGGCTCTCTTATCTTTCCAACTGGATTATGATCCCCACGAGGACAGGGCTCAGGTTTCTCCTCCGTTCATAACCTCCTCTGAGGACAGGGACCTGGACTTTGGACCCCAGCTCTTCCTAGCACCCCACAGTCTCTTCACTCCTTTTGAAGGGTGACGCAACTGCAAGGGTCAGAGAAGAGGCCACCAAACCTCAGGTGCGTCTCAACTTATAGGTGACACATGGCAGGCAACATGCTTCCACAGAGATGCACTCAAGCTCAGCTTCCTGGAGCTGCCATTTCCCAGCAATGGGTAATATATTCTTTTAAACTCTTAACAGATGGGTTGACTTTCTTCCGCAGTTACACTTTTGACTGATGACGTGGGTCACCTTACTTCAATGCAGATCCTTAGCACGTTAATCAGTAAAGCGCCTTCTCTCTAGTGCCCGAGTAGGGCTCAGGACATGAACGCAGGTGCATCAGTGGGATGACGGTTTCCTGGATTGAGCACAAGGCATCAACAAGGCACCTACTTACTGGTGGCCGAGTCAGCATGCGAAGGACATTTCAAGATGCTGCACATGCCGGAACAGATGACTCTGAAACCCTGAAAGAATCACGAGGCTGGAGCTTTTCTTGGACTCTTGAAATGCGGCAGCAATGCCAACCTCAGAACTGGAAAACAGAGGAGTTCATCTTTCTTCTAGACCTTAAGCTTCCTGGCTTTGTGTCTTGAATGCGCCCATTCTTTTCACACAGCAGCATCTGCAGGGACCATTCCTGGGTGGACAGCTTTCAAAGATGCCTTGATGGAGCTCAGGAATGTGGCTCTTGCCTAACATGTGTGAGACCCTAGGTTTGATCCCTACACTGTAAACACATGTGCACATGCATGCACACAGGGGATGGATAGGGAGGGAGGGAGAGAGAGAAAGGGGGCCCCCATTAACTGAAATACATCTTCTTTGTGAAATAAATGGGTGCAGACTGCAAGTTATTTTCATGCTCTGTACTGCAGAAGGGCCTGTCTAAGAAACTAAGTTGCTTAAATTTTAAACTACATTTTTCTTTCCCATTTACACATCAAACTTGGCAGGCGTGGTGAAGGCCATAAGTGTGTTCTCAGCCTAAAAGTCATTTCACATATTTCAAGTACAGTATGGCTTAAGGTCTTGAGCCAAGATTAGCTTGCCAGTCTCTGTGAGTGTTCTGTGGTGGCCGAGGACCGTAGCTGATCCTAGGCATATGTACCCTATGCAGGTTGCTACTGGTGGTGTTTTGGGACTGAAGTGTCATTTTCACTACCCTACTGAAGTATGGATACTAAATTTTCTCTTGAGCATGTGTGTGTGTATATATGTAAGCATGTGTGCCTGTGCATATATGTGTGTATATATGTGTGTGCACATGTATATATATATGTGTGTGTGTATGTATATATCTGTGTGTATGTATGTGTTATGTGTATGTTTATATATGTGTGTGTGCTTGTATGTGTACATGTTCTTTTTTTAATTATTTTTTAAAGATTTATTTATTTATTATGTATACAAATCTCATTATAGATGGCTGTGAGCCAACATGTGGTTGCTGGGAATTGAACTCATGACCTTTGGAAGAGCAGTCAGTGCTCTTAACCTCTGAGCCATCTCTCCAGCCCCACGTGTTCTTTCTATAACTTACCTGCATCTCATACTGTGAGAGCTGAGTTGGAAAGAAGGAGGCAGAGGTAAGACTTATGCTCGCCATCAAAATCTTTGAGGCTCATTTCTTCGAGATTATTTGATAGCTTTTAGTCTTTTACAGGAGACCTGGAGAAGGAGGAGGAGGAGGAGGAGGGGGAAATGGAAAGAGAGAAGAGAGATGCCTTGCAGTTGATTCTCCCCCTCCACCATGCAGTTTCTTCCATGCCTTACCAAGACAAGGTTAGCTCAGGACACAGATGCCTTTCCTGCCCCCACCTTCTGGGGACCACTGCAGATGGCAGACGGGGATTGGTACAAGTGCCGGCTCTCTTGTTTCTCCTGGACGTCTGCTGAGGCCTGAGAAGGGTAGACCCATGTGCGTTGCCAAGTTAAGCATTTCCATAGCATGAGTCACACAGACAGCACTTTAGTGGTTGAACAGACAGCAGGAAGAGTAAGGAGCGAATGCCCATCCCGAGAGATGAAGTAGCTTTGCCGTCGTATAAATTCAGGATCGTTCTCGGCGAAGCTGTTTCGTGGTTCTGTTTTGTTACGGGCACCATGCAAACTGGTGGTGGCTTTTACTAGCCTCTTCCCAGTTCTCATTAAAGCTGCTTTGAGGCTCGTTGGTATAAACCAGTAAAGAATTTGGAACGTCTCTGTTCTTCATAGTTTAATTAAAACATTCTGGGCCTCTCAAGACTATGTAGCTCAGAGTGCTGGGAAATTGCAAACTCAGAATCTGACCCCAGTAAAGGTTGATCAATTGTTAATTAAAGATTTGGGATTTTCCCTAAATGGAGACAGTAGAGTTGTTCATAAGGCTTCAAAACCCTTCATATGGGGGCTGGAGAGATGGCTCAGAGGTTAAGAGCACCGACTGCTCTTCCAAAGGTCATGAGTTCAATTCCTAGCAACCACATGTTGGCTCACAACCATCTATAACAAGATCTGTATCCATAATAAATAAATAAATCTTTAAAAAAACAAACAAAAAACAAAAAACAAAACCCTTCATATTTCTACAAGCATACTTACTATGCACCTACTATGTGCAGAGTGAATATGAGTGCTGGGGATCCATCCAGTCTTGACTCCTTGCCTCGTGGAATTCTTAGCTCTGTGTGGTACCCCTTGGTCTCTGCAGTCATGTGAAGAGTCATAGAAATTAGCTTAAACTTGACCCTCACAAAATTTCAGGTAGTTAGGGGAAGTCATTTTTAATACAGCACCTATCACCAATGTATAGCTTCTGACTGTGTGTATATTTATTCTTACTTTTGTGATTTATTTTATATTGATGTGGAAAAACAAACATTCTTCATACTGATGAGAGTCCATGTTATACTATGGCACATGTATAGGTTTCATGGTGTTTAGAACAGGTTATACATACTTACCTCCCTAAACTGTGTTATTTCTTTAGGGTGAGAATTTTCACAATCCCTCTTTCTGGCTTTTTAAAAAAACGGCCTGTACATTGCCTTTACTCGACTTCAGAGCAGCATGGCGGAGCCTCCTGCTTGCTTCTATCTGACTCACACTCAGTATTGTTGATTGGCATTTCTCCACCCTACCCCCCTCTGCTCTGGCAGCCTCTGGTAACCACCTTTTGACTCTCAATGTCTCTAAGATAAACCTTTCTAGATTCTACCATACAGAAGTGAGATCACTTGGTTCCTGGTTCTTTTATGCCTGCCTTATTTCACTTAACATAATAATCAAGCCTGTGTGTGCATGTGTGTGTGCATGCGTGCAAGTGGCATACATGTATGTGTGTGTGTGTGTGTGTGTGTGTGTGTGTGTGTGTATGCATGTGGGTGTCTTCTTCAATCCCTCCCAATCTTTTTTTTTTTTTTTTAATTTATTAAGTATACATGCTCTGCCTGCATGTACAACTGCAGGCCAGAAGAGGGCATTAGATCACATTATAGATGATTGTGAGCCACCATGTGGTTGCTGGGATTTGAACTCAGGACCTCTGGAAGAGCAGCCAGTGCTCTTAACCTCTGAGCCATCTCTCTAGCCCCAGTTTGTTTTTGTTTTTCAAGACAGGGTTTCTCTGTGTGGCCTTGACTGTCCTGGACTCACTTTGCACACCAGGCTGGCCTCGAACTCACAGCAATCCGCCTGCCTCTGCCTCCCAAGTGCTGGGATTAAAGGTGTGCACCACCACCACCTCGCCCAATCTTATATTTCGAGATAGGGCTTCTTAGTGAACCTAGTGCTCACCAGTTGACTAGTCTAGCTGGTCAGTGAGTTCCAGGAATCTTCCTGTCTACACATGCCCTGAGCTATGGATATAGAGGTACATGGCCACGCCTAGATTTTCTATGTGGGTCCTGGGATCTGAAGTCAAGACCTCATGTTGTGTGGCAGGTACTTTACCAACTGAGCCATCTCCCCAGCCCAACATAATTGCCTTTATTTCTATCCAGGTTTGCAGAAATGGCAGGAATCAGATCTTTTCTGTAGCCAGATAGTAGTCCACTGTGTGCAGATACTACATTTCCTTTGTCCACTCATCACTTGGTGGACATTTAGGTTATTTCTGTTTCTTGCCAGACATGACTGGTGCTTACATAAGCTATGCCTTCTGGTGTTAGCCCTGGCTCTTTTTATCTCCCTCTCTGTGAATTCTGTTCTTTTTATCCTTCTTCCATTGACTGAGTTTATAGCTTTAAGCCCTTCCTCCTCCTCTTCCTCTTCCTCCTCCTCCTGTTGTTGTTGTTGTTGTTCTTTTTCTTCTTCTTCTTCTTCTTCTTCTTCTTCTTCTTCTTCTTCTTCTT
>OU015750.1:106723260-106737786 GCA_907169655.1 Acomys percivali
TCTCTCTCTCTCTCTCTCTCTCTCTCTCTCTCTCTCTCTCTCTCTCTCTCTCTCCCTCCCTCCCTCTATTTGCTCTACCCTCTTACTTTCTCTCTCTTCCTCTTCCTCTCTTTCTCTCTGGGGTACCCCTCCCCACTTTCTTTCCCCCCCACCCCATGCTCACTTAATAAACCTTATATAATATAATATCTGCTGCCTGGCATCTTATTATCCTATCATCTTATTTTCTTTTTATTAATCATAACACTTGTCCGTGTGACAGAAGATGATCTCAAGCAATTAATGTTCCTCAAGAGACTATGCCAAGGATGGGGCAGTTTAAAAGAAAGGAAAGTTAAAAAGGACACGGGAAGGCAAGGTGTGGAGCCCGCCCCTCTGGAGTTGCAACTCCAGGATGGGACTTGGAGTCAAAGAGCAGCTGCCCAACACCCAGAGGTTTCTAGGCAGCGGATGAGCTGTACAAACAACAGGGATGAAGGCGGGGAAGGGTGAGACCTGGAGTGATGGCCGGGAGCCTTGGGCGGGGCCTGAGGAGGAATTTGCTGTCTCAATGTTTTCCAGGTTGAATAAAAGAACACCGTGAATTCTAATATCTTCAGGGTAGGGCAATTCCTTGCTGATTGCCTGCAGTAGGGATTAACTAAGCACACCAAGGGAAGCCTGGAGGCTAGCTGGAGGGCCAGAGTGCTATAAACCACACCTCCCTGGGCCTTCTGTTTGGGATGCCTTTACAAGCCTTACTGGGACATCTCTCCAGCACCCACTAGTACTGTCTTTGTGTGCGTTAGCCATGTGACTGTCGTCTCTGTCTCAGTAACTGCAACAGTTTATGTTTTTAATCAATTGCTTCTTCACAACTCTAGTCCCAGGCCAGACCTTTGCTGGATGTATTCGGGAGAGACGTCTTTTCCCTGGCTGTGTTGAAGCATAGTAGCTGGCCTCTGAGAAACAGACATGAAGGAAGGCTAGGGTTCCTTACCTTGCCTTTCCTCATCTGAGTCAGGTGGCACTTTAATAACCTGCACATGTATGTGATGCATATACTTAATATCTTATTCATATTCCCCATCTGTTTTTCATATCAGAAAACTTGAACTAATGCAAGCTGTCCTTCTGTCTTGGGGATGTCATTCAGGGCATGTTTTCTGTGGGTACACACCAAGATGAACTTTTTTTCCTCAGGTCTGGGACTAAGGTGGAGGATCTGGGATAAGGGCAGGAAGAGATTAGATGGTTGCCATTCTGGCTTTTGCCCTGGAACTCCCAGCTGGGCCTCACTGACAGGATGGAGATGCAAGAAGAGGGGAAACAACATTTGGGGCTATCAAAACATGATCCTAGGTGGTGTCAGTCTGTGAGTTTGTGGGCCTCCTTGGGACAGCCCCCCTCCCCCAAGTCTAGTAGAGGGGTGAATATTTTTAAACAGAAAATAAGAGCCTATTCTGGCTCTTCATGCCTGTAGTCTCAGCACTTGGGAGGAGGGAAGAGGAGAGTTAGGAGTTCAGAGCCAGCTGCTGCGGCTACCTGCTGAGTTCAAGGCCTTGCCACAAAACAAACAAATGAAAATCAAAGAAGAATTCATTGTCTATGGCACATCTTACTTTATGTCCATGTGGAGAGAAGAGGGGAGCAGGCGACTGACAGGAACCCTGGATTTTTTTAAAAAATTAATAATTTATTCACTTTACATCCCAGCCATAGCCGCCCTCCCTCGTCCTGCTTCCCTTCCCTTATTCCTCAGAAAAGGGGAGCCCCACTACCTACCCACTGCAGCTCAACTTCATCCTCAGCTCCACGGTGAGTTGGAGGCCAACCTGAGATCCAAGAGAACTCGCTCCCTGAAAAAGATGAAACAACACACCCCCAAAAGGAAAAATAAATAAATGGAATAGCCTTAGTCTGCTTAATAAATTGTGTAATCAAGATATACTGACATGCAGATATGTTCATTATTTGATACCTTAAGGTTTTTTTTTTCCCTTTCAAAATGTATTAAGAAGAAATAGGCAATCATATAAAATGAGGGCAAGTTTGGTTTTAACTCTTTAAATACCTTACCCTTGAAACTTGAGCTTCCTAATTGTATATCCGCATCAAACTCTGACACAGTGACACTCAATCTATGCCCCGTTGTGGGTCCAATGACCCTAAGACCATTGGAAAACACAGATATTTACATTATGATTCATAACAATAGCAACATTTTAGTTATGAAGTAGAAACGAGAATAATTTTATTGTTGGGGGTCACCATAACACGAGGAGCCATATTATTGGGTCGCAGCATTAGGGAAGTTGAGAACCACTGCCCTCTCTAGCACTTTTGGAGGACTTTCATGGCGGTGCCTGTCTGCCCATCCACTCACCCACACACCTGAACAGTTGCTGTAACTCTCCCGGGGAAAAGCTGCTAATTCTAACATGGTCGCTGAAGTCCACTCTATGGATAGGATGGCTTTAAAAGTTACTCCCCCTCAACAGACCCCATTTGTGCACCAGATGGCCCGTGCCAACAACTGTCAGTTCCAGCTCAACTGGTCTTTGTGGGAGAGCAGAAGTCTGTTTCCCTCCTGTGCTGTCCAAGCTCCAGCACTCCCAACAACAGGGAGAAGGAATGTTTCTATATAGTCTGGAAGGTCACTCTGCCTGGTGCCTGGGAATGGCTGATCTTAAGAGCAGACTGGGAGAGAGTAAGAGGAACTTGAGGTGAGTCCAACCA
This sequence comes from Acomys percivali, assembly GCA_907169655.1. NCBI lineage: Eukaryota > Metazoa > Chordata > Mammalia > Rodentia > Muridae > Acomys > Acomys percivali. The sequence continues at coordinate 106,725,979 of OU015750.1, forward strand.
GAGAAGGTTTCCTTCCATGAAGGACAAGTTCAAGCTCCATGGGACCCACAAATTGAAAGCAAAGGCCTCAGGGCTGTAAAGGAAAAGTTGAGAATAAAGGTGTAGTAGCCAGGGACCAGTAGAGGAATAGAAGTGATTCTGTGTGTGTGTGTGTGTGTGTGTGTGTGTGTGTGTGTGTGATATTTATTAGAATGGCTCATAGGCTGTGGTCCAGCTAATCCAACAATGGCTGTCTGCCAATGGAAGGTCCAAGAATCGAGAGTAGTCATCATTCAGTTTGAGAGGCTGGATGTCTCAGCTGGTTTTTAGCATCCTTTATAAAGGCTGCCAGCAAGAGCGTGTGGCCCAGATTTAAGGGATATCTTCACATCTCAAAAGATGCAGGCAGTGGTGGCGCATGCCTTTAATCCCAGCACTAGGGAGGCAGAGGCAGGCAGATCGCTGTGAGTTCGAGGCCAGCCTGGTCCTCAAAGTTAGTCCAGGACAGCAAAGACTACAAAGAGAAACCCTGTCTCAAAAGAAAAACAAAAAACAAAAACAAACAAACAGACAAAAAAAAAGTGGGTCTTCTCACTTCAATTGATTTAATTAAGAAAACAATTTCTCACAGATGTGCCCAGCCTCTTGAGTTTTAATTAATTCCAGGTGCAGTCAAGGTAACAACCAAGAAAGCCATCACAAAAAGTGTGCTCATGCCAAGTCAGAACCGCTGTTCACAAGAGTCTGTGAGTTCAGCATATTTTGGGATGGGGCCTGTGAAAATAACCGTTGACTATAGAACCAGGTGGTGAGCACAGGGTGATATACAGCCACAGGTATTTAGTTGTTTTTGAGACATGGTCTCCTGTATCTCAGGCTGGCCTGGAACTCAGTAAATAGTTGAGGCTAACCTTGAACTTCTGATTCCCTGCCTCCATCCCTGAAATGCTGAGATTACAAGTGTGCATTACCACATCTGGTTTATGAAGTACTGAGAGTCAACCCCAAGGCTCCATGCATGCTAGGCAAATACTACCCGCTGCTGAGCCCATGTATTAATGCTGAGCTTTGATTCAGGGAATATTAACTTTACATTTTAGTATTGACTTATTAGGATAATTTTATACATCATTAAAAATGTAATAAGCTTAGACAGTCAGTGGTATTGGTAACCACTTCTAGGATGTCCTTTGTGAGTGAAGAATCCTGGTTCAAATGCACTGCAGGCTATCTGTGTCTGAGCGTCATAGGATCCAGGCTGATGTCTGGGCAATTCACACTACTCCATTCAAAACCTACTCATAAAAATAACTGATAGGCACCTATAATCCCAGCACTCTGAAGGCAGAGGCAAGAGGATCATGAGTTCAAGTCTAGCCTGGGCTACAAATTGAGTGCCAGGTCAGCCTAGGCTACACAGTGAGGCCTTGTCTTAAAATTCCAAAAATCACATGACAAAACGTTCTGCCCACTTAAACATTAAGAATGACATTCTTTTTCCTAGCAGCATCTAAGATCGGCAGTTTCTTCTTCAGTATGCCTGGGGATGCTGTCATCCAGTCAGGGTTGGGGTAGGGACTGTACTGGCCCTGGTAAGAGAAGATCCTCTGTGATACTAATAACATTTAGAATCTGGAGTCTGTCATGAATGGTCTAGTGCCTCAGGCGTGTTCAACCTGTAGCCTTCAAGCCACTTAAATGCAGCCCAATGCAAATCATAAATGAATTTGAAATATTGTGAGTTTAAAAAAAAATTGGTTATATAGTTTCTGCACATGGAGCTTGTGGATGACAGTGTCGCATTGCACTGTTCCAGGCATGCCTGGGACAAAGCACTGGCCTTTCTTCATAGGATGGTGATACAAGTTGCTCTTGTTGTTTTCAGTAGCCTATGAGGGATGTATAAGTGAGATTCTGGTGCCTCGTCAGCTGGAAGGGAAACAGCTAAAGTAAGTCCCAGAGAAAGAGAAGAGAACCCTTTGCTATGCATGAATTCACAAACACCTGGCCATACTGCCTAACTGTACCCCACATTATATACACACACAAGTAGTCTGAAGGTAAAGGAAAGCAGGAAAGACTTGGGGCTAAAGTCAGCTACTTTGGGACTCCATTTAAGCTACCATCTTTCTTTCTTTCAGGGACTGGACACTCAGTCAAGTGACCCCTCCAGGCTCCTGAGGAGCCAGGAGAGGCCCATTTGCAATTGGCCACTGATCATCAGAAAGGAGCAGCCGCCCTCCAGAAATCTCAGTTTCTGCAGAATCAGCTCGATCCATTGGCAGAGCTGCCCAGCTGTGCCCGGCAGATGGCTGAACTGGAGTCAGCAGAGCCGTTACCGACTTCCTAGATCCTGGGGGGTCCTGGAAGGGAGGCCACATGCTTGCCTGTGAGTGTCTTGGCATCAAATAAGGGAAAAGCAATTTAAAAAGATGATTGATTGATTGATTTAGGGTGTGCGGAGGCCAGTGGATTTTCTGGAGTTGTTCTCCAGCTCTACAAAGTGCATGCATGCCTGTGTGTGTGTGTGTGTGTGTGTGTGTGTGTGTGTATGTGTATGTGTGTGTGTGTATATGTGTATGTGTGTGTATGTGTGTGTGTATGTGTGTGTGTGTGTATATGTGTATGTGTGTGTGTATGTGTGTGTGTGTATATGTGTGTGTGTGTGTGTGTGTGTGTGTGTGTGTGTGTGTGTGTGTGTGTATCCCATCCTTTATGTATTGGCAATGTTCATGCTGAGGCAAAGGGTTTACAACCAACCTTCCAAAAGAGAGAAAAGTGTTTTAAGGAAACTCTTTGTGGCGGAGTTCAGGGGATAATTGTTGATGCAATTGCTCTGTCGCCTCTGATCAGAAACTCCAACAAAATACTGAAGAGCAATAGAAAGCACTCAAAAATAAATTAACAGATAAATAAAATCCATTGCTCTCTCTGTGTCCTCTTCTCCACCCCATCTTCTTCTCTGCAGAGTTTTGCTAAGGTAGCCCAGGCTGGCTTCTGACTCTCAATCATCTGTCTCAGGCTCCTAGCACTTGGATTATGGACGTGAACCATTGTGCTTGACCTTGGCTCGGACAGGTTATAGGAACAGAATTTGTTCTGCAAATATTTCTTGGCACATCCTGTGTGTCGGGAACTGCTCTGAGATACTGGGGAGAAGAGCGCACACTGGCTTTCACTCCTCCCCCCAGGACCTGTGTAAGTTAAGCCTGACGGGTGTGTAAGAGATATTGGGGGGGGCTGCGGGGGAGGGAGGTGGGTGGCAGGGGTGGTGGTGAGAGCCTATCTCCTTTAACTTTTAGCAAAGGTTGCGCTACCGTGTGGCTTGGGTACCTTGGTGGCTGTGAATCGAAGAGGTGGTCAGGAGAGTGGGACAGTCTTTTTTAAACCTTCATGCCGTCCTTCTGTCTGCCAGTCTGGAAGTACAGTTATCCCCCCGGGGGCAGACGGTCTTGGTTTTGTTGTACGGACAGGCAGGCTGATGAGCTGATGCTAGAGACGACTGTGCATCACCTGTGCTTGCTGTCCCTCTCTCCTCCGTGGCCCCTTTCCCAGCACTCTTTGCCAACCTGCCTTCACCTTTTCCATTTCTCATCACTCCACAGTGTCTATCTATGGCCTAGGAGCCAGGGGATGGCTAGACACAAATTCTACATACCTGTTATTCCCATGTTTCCAAGTTCATTTCTGTCCTGAGGTAGATTCTGCCCTACAGCTGACAGCCGACTGAAGCCCTTTTGCAGGGCTGTCTTTTGGTTGATGGTTCAGTGTCCCGAGTTCTTCACATCTCTGGATGCCCATGTGCGGCTGGCTTTTGTATGCTTCTCTGTCTTTATCTCCTGTCACTCTGAACTGACCCTCCCTTCAGAGTGTCCTAGCTGTTTCCCCGACAATGCAGACCTTCAGGGTCCTCTGTCTGGACAGATCCATTTCTCAGTCAGTCTTCAGAACTCAGCTCAGAGGTGACTGTCTGGGGGACCTCTGGTCCCTCTTTAGCCTTAGTGTTCTAAGGGCACCATGTCATCTGCTGCAGAGTCCTGGCATCTGCTAGCTCTATTTTCTTCTAGGTTTTTTTCCCCCTCATGACGGGAGTCTTGTTGTGGCTAACATTTCTTTGTATTAATTTAAATTTCGCTATGGCTTTTCTCTCTTTATTGGGCCCTGGTTGCTATGCATGGGATTGGTATGATAGTCAATCCTCACTGTTAGTGTGGTTAGATTTAGAATCTTCTAGAAGATCCACTTCTGGGTATGTCTGTGAACGTGTTTCCACAGAGGCAAACTGAGGCGGGAAGACCCACCTTGATCGTGGAGGCCCCATCCCACTGATAGGGGCCCACGGCTGAACAAACTGGAAAAAGGAGAAAGCTGGAAGATGGCCATCATTTCTAGATCTCTCTGCTTTCTGGCTCACTGAGATGTGGTGAGACGACTTCCTGCTCATGCTGCTAAGCCATGAAGAGGTTCATTGTGCCCTACCAGGCATGATGGGCTACCCCTTCAAACTATGACCCCAAGTAAATCCATGCCATCTTAAACTGCTTCTTGTCATTTATTCTGTCATGGCAACAAGAAAAGCACCACAACTGCCTGTTAGAAAGGTGCTTTTAGAAGCACTGGGGGAGTGGAACTTTTGAGTTGTAGGCACTTTTCTAAGTTTGTACAACAAAGAAATACATTATTTTCATAATCATATGTATACATATATATAGTATGTGTATGTTACATATACATGGTCAGGTCACAGAACTCACTATGATTGTAGACTTCAGGTTAGCATGGCTACTTTCTTCTCTCCTTCATGTGGGGTCATCTGGCTCTCTCCTCAATTCCCTTCACATTTAATTTTTTTAAATTTATTTTTATGTGTATGAATGTTTTGCCTTTACACATGCCTGGTGCCCTCTGATGTTGGGGGGTGGGTGGTCTGGTGTATTTTGATGCTAATTAATAAAAGGTGGTGCACCTTGACAGGGCAAAGGAGATAGGTGTGGCCAAGGTTCCAAGGCTTAGAGAGACAGAGAGATTCCTGGGAAAAAAAGAAGAGAAAGACCTGAGGAGGGAGGAGAAGAAGGCTATCGTGGGTTAGATGGAAGAGAAGCACATGGCTGGCATGGATGGAGATTTGGCCCAGATGAAGAACATTAGCAAGTATTTGGGATTATGCATGGGAGGTAGCTTGATAGAAATGACTAGAAACACATGGCATGGGCTTAGGGCAGGTATCCTATACCTGCCCCAGTATGGGAAGTAGTTTAGGGGATTAATGTCTGCCCTGCCCCGGGTTAACTAAGGCTATTTTAAAATATAACAAGTGTCAAAGTATTGATTGATTGATTGCTAGCCGGGCATACTGAAGTAATAATAATTATAGGCCTGATAATAAACAATTATTAGGCCCTATTGATTAATTTAAAAATAACACTCTGAGGTTCAGAGAAGGGAGTTGGGTCCCTAGACCTGGAGTTATAAATAGTTGTGACCTGTCATGTGGGTGCTGGAAATGGAAACCTGGCTCTCTGCAAGAACAGTGTTCTTTAACCACTGAGCCATCGCTACACACACACACACACACACACACACACACACACACACACACCTTCCTATTTAATTCCATATCCATTTGCTATGAAGATTCTCCACAGCTGCTCTTGCATTGGTACCTCTATCTATCTTGGGGGGCATAGGAACACACAGATGTAGACTGCTCTGCCCCCAGTCTAACATTATCAGAGCTGCTATGACCCCCCCCCCCCGAGATCAGGCCTTGTTGACTCTTGACGTTCCTTCACAGATACAGTGGGTGGAGAGGGTCTTTGGACCATCACTCGAAAGTCCAGCTGCTCCCACCGGCACCATCCAGCCGCCGGTAATGGTGAGTGGTGTTTGTCTTCAGAGAGGCCAGATTATATAGACGATGGAAGGTTAGCCGAGAGGGATTCTTTATATGCAGCTATGAGTAGTCCACATTAGGGTGTGGCTGCTTTGGGGGGGCACCCACACTCACCTGCCTGCTCTATAAGTAAGCCCAATAAACTCCTTGGTTGCCCAAGTTGGACTTTGATTGAATCCTACTTTGGTTTGTCTATGGTGACGGGAGGAGTAAGTAGATTTCTCCCTAGGGAAAGAGTCTTCCCTCCCCTCCACCCCTCCCCCCCCCCGCCCCGCCCCATCGGCCACATCCGCGCCTCTTCCCTCTTCCCTCACAGGAGAGGAAGGTGGTCCCAGGATGCCAGGCACATTACCCTCACGTGGGCTCACTGGCACACTCAGGTTTGCCTAATTAGCCCTGCAGGACTCTGGGTGGCCCAACTCAACACTGCCCTACGCCTTTCAGCTATCACACGCAGCCCCTCTCGGAGGGAAAGAAGATGGGTGGCCTCGGCTTACGCGGAGTCCTGTGCTCTCGAGGGAAGGGGCAGGATCGCGCCCGCTTCGCATATTGCGGTCTGGGCCATAGCGACTGGCTGGCTCACGGACTCCGAGAGTTGTTTTGGTTACTGGAAAAGCAATGTGTCGATGGAGTCAGTCCAGCAGGCTTAAGGGTCCGGGCCTGGGGGCGTGTCGTGGAGGGGGAGGCTGGAGGCGTGTCTCTGCGGGGTGTGTCGTGTCGTGGGCGTGCCCAGGGCGGGGCGGCCCGAGCAGCGCGTAGAAAGGTGTGGCCGTGGCTCCGGCCTCCCTGGAGCTGTGCGGAGCTGGGGCAGTCTTGACCTTCCGCAGCTCAGCGTGCTGAGAACAAAGTGACGGGAGGAAACTTCCCGGAGTGTGCCCTGTGTCCCCACGGGGCCTCGCTCAGGGGCGCGGAGCGAGGCTCGACAGTTCCTCTGTGCTGGGACTCGGACCGAGGTAAGGGCCCTTTAGGCGGGGACGCGGGCGAGGGCGCCGCTCTGCGGCCGGGGCGTCTCGCGTGGGACACCCGGCACCCTGCAGCGGGGCGCCGTGCAACACACCTCCGGCTTCCATCAGTGGGGCAGCCTCGTCCCTCCTCGTAGCCAGCTGTGGAGGCGATCAGGGGCGCGGCGGGGACACTTTGCTCCTGGAGGGTGGCAGCCCACAGCACCTTTGCGTTCTCTCTTGTCCAGCCTGGCTCAGTGCGCGATTCCTTTCCAGAAGACTACGAAGTGAGATCCTTGCCCCGCCCCACGCGTGGCGCGGTTACAATTAGGGTTCAACTGTGCCATCCAGGTTTGGAGGTAGCGGCGCCGTCCATCCCTATCTGTGCCCAACTCCTTGCGCCCAGGGGAGTAGGTGAGCATCCCGGGCTTGGTCATCCAGGAGGGGGATCGAGGATGGGCTGCCCTGAGACCACCCAGACCCGTGCGGCTCCCCGCCGACCGCGGAGCCAAGTTTCTGTGAAAGCCGACAACATTGTGTCCCTGATGGATCGTATTTACCACAAACAGTTCAGGAAGAAAAGGGCCCATTCTTCCAGCAGCAAAATGTAGCGAATAGGATTGCGCGAGGGGTTTTTATCTCCCGATACCGGAAACTTAATATGGACGCGCTGCTTCCATGGCTCTCTTACTTAAAAAAGAAAGAAAGAAAGAAAGAAAGAAAGAAAGAAAGAAAGAAAGAAAGAAAGAAAGAAAGAAAGAAAGAAAGAAAGGAAAACAGGGTAACTTTATATTATGGGTGGGGGAAGCTCCTTGATAGCGAAGATAATTCCATTCAGGAGAGGTTTTCCTGCTGTTCTCCGCAGCTGGAACAGAGGCCGCTAGGTGACAATTCCCAGGCAGACTCGGTGTGCTACAAGTGTACGCTCCGGGTGCCAAGGTCCGAGGTGCTCTTCTGGGGCAATTCACTCCTTCTAGCTTCTATTTCTCAAATGTTGCTGCGGTCCTCATTTAACAGATAACACCTGGCGTCTCCAAATCAAGGTTGAAAACAGACTGTTTCTAAGAGTTGTTTTGGAATGTCTTAACGTTTCTTACAGGTGCAGATCATGCATTGGGTGTAAAGAGTGCCACCTGCTCCTCTTACGTTTGCGTAGCCAATACAAGTCAAGCGCACGTGTGCCCTTTCAATTACTTCCTGATATTCTTTACATTTTTTTTAATGCTTGAAGTTGTAGTTTTAGCTGGGCATGGTGGTGCACACGTTTAATCCCAGCAGATCTCTGAGTTCAAGGCCATCCATGGCTTCATAGTGAGATCTTGTCTCAAAACCAACAACAATAACAACAAAAAGTGAATGTGTGTGTGTGTGTGTGTGTGCAGTGTGTGGTGGAGAGATGGCCCAATGGTTAAGAATATATCTTGTTCTTGCAGAGAGGACCCAAGTTTGATTCCCAGAACATAATCAGGCAGTTCACAAATGTTTGTAACTCTAGCTCCTCCTGATCTCCTCCAACACACACACACACACACACACACACACACACACACACACACACACAGAGATAGCTTAAAAAGTAAATGTCTTTAAAAAAAGTCTAATACTAAAATAAATTTTAAAAGCACATTTTTATATCATTGGATTCTCTGCTCAGTTGAAAGGAAAGTAAAACGTGTTTTAGGGTGGCAAAGTTCTTTTCTGATGGGTGTAAAAAACAACAACAACAACAACAACAAACCGAAAAAAACAATGTGGTGGGGTCTATCTAAAGAAGAGTTTGTCATTTATAGTAGCCAAGCAAACTCCCACAGGGTCCAGGCTTCCATGTCTAACAGCCCATAGGAGATACACAAGTTGGAGCATGGCAGGGCAGTCCTGTAGTGGATCTGTAGTAGTTCCAGTACTTAGGAAGCTGAGGTAGGAGGATGCTGCCTGGACTACATAGCAAAGCCAAGCCTCAAAACACTTATTAGGGGAGCTGGAGAGATGGCTCAGAGGTTAAGAGCACTGTCTGCTGTTCTGGAGGTCCTGAGTTCAATTCCCAGCAACCACACGGTGGCCCACAACCATCTGTAATGTGATCTGGTGCCCTCTTCTGGTGTGCATAAAGGCAGTGTACTCGTATACATAAAATAAATAAATCTTAAAAAAACAAAATAAGCCAAACCCCCCAAACCGCTATTAGGAACAACACGGTGGCACACGCCTTTAATTCTAGCTCCAGGCACTTGGGTGGCAGGGGAGGCAGGGGAGTTTCTGTGAGTTCAAGATTACCCAGCGCTACGGAGCGAGAGCCTGTCTCAAAACAAAAAGGCAGCAACAAGCCCAAACCACAAAGCAAGGCCCCAGACCGTGCCAGATGCTTGGTAATGAGGCCCTGCCAGCCTGTGCTTCCTTCTCCCCCTCCCTCCACTCTTAGGAGTGCAGAGATACTGTCTGCTCCAGACATGTCACGTGCAGCTTGACATCTCCAGGGCCCGACATTCTGTTTACACCGTTCTCACTCCCTCCTCCATCTGTTGATTACTCACACATCCGTCACGTGTCAGTCAAATATCTTCTCCTGGATGCTTTATTCCTCATGTCTCCTGGCAGAGCTGAAGTGTGCCTCCTCTCGGTGTCAGCGCCTGTACCAGGACACAGTGTAAATTTGCATATTTTGCCATGCCAGCCTCGCAAAATCCTTTGTGTTTTGTTCAGTGTACAAGTTTGACCTGACCAACAGGCAAGCAGAGCCTAAAGTCAATTCACACTCAATTTGCCAAGTCCCTGGTGCGCTTTCACACCGGGAGAAAACTCCTCTTGTGAACCACTCAAAGGTACGAGGTGGGAGCCGGGCGGTGGTGGCGCACGCCTTTAATCCCAGCACTAGGGAGGCAGAGGCAGGTGGATCACTGAGTTCGAAGCCAGCCTGATCTACAAAGGGAGTCCAGGACAGCCAAGGCTACACAGAAAAACCCTGTCTCAAAAAAACAAAAAACAAAAAACAAAAAACAAAAAGGTACGAGGTGGGTCACTGAGCAAGCCCCATCCTACTTCTGTATCCACCACAGGTCATCGGAGACCATGAAAGGTCTCTGGATAAGTGACCAAAGAAAGGCATAAACCTAATAAACTCCATAAAGAAGCTTTTGGGGACAGATTTTCTTTTTGTGTGTAAGTATATGGAAGTGTGAGTTCAGCTTTTATGTCTGTCTGTTCAGCTTTTATGTCTGTCTGTCCAAGCAATGCTGAGAGATGTGTCCCTGATGTCAGGGAAGGGTCCATGGGTAGGTAGCAGCCTTGGATCATGTGACTGTTCTCAGCCAACCACTTTTCAGGTCCAAAGTTTTCATGTATAATCATGATCTGAGGAGAGATTTTGGTGAAAGGCTTGGAAGTTAGGCTGTGATGGATTTAGCGTCTGTAAATATGTGCCAATAAGTAATATTAAGGCATATTCTGTATGGAAGAATTTAAGTCACCTCAGCATGGTGCTCCACAGAAGTAAAGAGAGTTATATTGTCTGGCCCTTTAGCATCACATTCTGCATATATAAATTCAGCTTTGATATGTGAGCAATTTGCTGTGGGATTCTCATGAACGTTTCAGATTTATAGTTAAAACATCAATTTGTGCCAGGCATGGTGATACATGCCTTTAACTCCAGCACTTGGGAGGCAGAGGCAGGTAGATCTCTGTGAGCTCAAGGCCAGCCTGGTGTACAGAGCTAGTCCAGGACAGCCAGGGTTACACAGAAAAACCCTATCTGAAAAACAAAAACAAAAAGATGCTGGGTGTGGTGGTGCACGCCTTTAATCCCAGCACTTGGGTGGCAGATGCAGGTGAATCAATGTGAGTTCGAGGCCAGCCTGGTCTACAAAGTGAATCCAGGACAGCCAAGGCTACACAGAGAAACCTTGTCTCAAAAAACCAAACCAAACCAAACAAAAAGCAAGCAAACAAACAAACAACAACAACAACAACAAAAAGACAGGGATTGTCTTAACAACGTGTGAAGTGAGTTGGGCGGGGTGGTGTACACCTTTAATCCCAGCACTCGGGAGGCAGAGGCAGAGGCAGGCCAATCGCTGTGAGTTCAAGGCCAGCCTGGTCTACAAAGGCAGTCAAGGACAGACAAGACTACACAAAAAATCCTGTCTCGAAAAACAAACAAAACCAAAAAACAAACGTGTGAAGCTGTGGTCTGCAGTATATATGTGGTAGATGTCACTATGGCTGCCTGGCTAAATGGAATCCTGTATCTTGTGGGATTCTTCACACTGAAAAAAAAATTAAAGATAATATGTACCATTCTTTCATTTCTTGGATAAAGACACTGAGTGGCAGGAACTTGTCCAAGTTAAGTTCCTGGAGGGGGCACAGCCCTGGTGAGCTTTTAGCTTTCAGCTTTCCTGGTTTCTGGTCTGTTTCTCTGTCTATTCAAGTCCCTGTAAGAAGAGCAGGTACACTCCATTTTCTGTCATTGACTTATCAAGGACATTTTGAAAGAATAGACTACTCTTCAGATGGCAGGACAAGGACCATGGCCAGCACCAGATGTCAGCTGCTGATAGCTGTCTTTTGAATGGAGGAGCGCATGTGTGAATGGGGTGACAACTTGCTCCTTTAAAGCAGGTGCAGGATATGAAGCAAGCCATAGTCCTCTGCAGTGGATGGAATTTGGCCTTTGTGCACATATTCCGAAGTGTAATAAAAGGCACAGGATACACAGGGATTAGATGGATATCAGTCTCCTATGTTAGAAAACGCTGGCCTGGCCATAGGAAGACTTCTTTTTATTCCATTCCATATTATTTTCTGGAAGGGAGCCAGATGTCATGACAGAGAGGCACGTGGGAGGTAGCCTGGTCCTGTGGGCCCCTGTCTCAGAGCCTTAGCCCTTTCTTTAGTGTCTTCTCAGAAATTTCAGTTGCTAGAAGCTTCACAGGAGAGAGAGAGAGAGAGAGAGAGAGAGAGAGAGAGAGAGAGAGAGAGAGAGAGAGAGAGAGAGAG
>OU015750.1:106746313-106757847 GCA_907169655.1 Acomys percivali
TTGTTGTTGTTGTTTTGTTGCTGTTTTGTTTTGTTTATGTGTGAGACATTGATGGCAAATTAGTTCAGCAGGCAATAAATTGTGTGTGTGTGTGTGTGTGTGTGTGTGTGCGTGCCTGCCTGCGTGCATGCATGCCCTTCAGTGCACGCCCTTCAGTGCACATGCATGTGAGTGAGTGTTTTCCTATTGTTGTTGTTGTTGTTTTCTCTTGAGACACAGTCCTGCTTTGTAGCCCAGACTGGGCTCAAGAAAAAAAAAAAAATCTGGGCTGGAGAGATGGCTCAGAGGTTAAGAGCAGTGGTTGCTCATTCAAAGGTCCTGAGTTCAATTTCCAGCAACCACATGGTGGCTCACAACCATCTGTGTTGAAATCTGGTGCCCTCTTCTGGAGTGTAAGCACACATACAGGCGGAACATTGTATACATAATAAATAAATAAATCTTTTAAAAAACTCTGCTATTCCTTGCTACTGTACTTCTTACGTGGGTACTAAGGACTGGACCCAAATCCTTTTGCTTGCACAACAAAACACTTTGCCCATTGGGTCCCTCCCCTACCCTCCTCTCCAGGTACCCTAAGGAATTACTGGGAGGGCTGAAGGTCTGGCTGGTTTTGGTGCTGCCCAGCCAATGGGAGGATGAGCTCTTGGAGGCAAAGGCCTTGTCTGAGGTCACTGGCTGATAACGAGCAACGAAGCTCTCAGAAGTTTGTGTGCCCCACCCCGCATCCCTCTTCGGAGTGGTCATATGCAAGGACTGCAGATGCAGCTATGGTAAGAATGTGTGGTTGGTAGGACTTTGAGCCACATACTCAGAGATCTCCATGACAACCTTAACATTTTTACAATTGTGTTGGAACAGCAAATCCATGAAAATATTACAGCTACCCTGTGACTCACAGGTGACCAACTCCGTACTGGGTAACGCTTGCCTTGAGATGAGGCACACAAAGCCTCAGCTGGGACATGGGTCCTTTCATTGTAAATCGGTAGCTGGTTTCTTTTCAGTTCTCCGCGCCTCCCCTCCCCCATCCCCTTAGTTCTCCCTCCCATCCCCCCCCTTTTCCTGCCTCTGCCTCCACTTTCTTCTCCCTAGTCACTCATTTCAGCTCTTGCCATGTGGTCCCGGCTTGCTCTGGTCTCACCATCCTCCCAAGTGCTTCCATTGCAGGCACATATCCTTTTCTCAAGCCTTGGGAAGAGGTACACTCACTGATAACAAAGCTAGAAACTGTCTCTGCAGGCCTTGTTAGTCATGGGCACATGAAACGATATCAAATGGTCCTGTTTTTAAGATGAACCTGTCATTAAGGGCTACATGGGAATTCTAGAACTAGCACCAGTTGGGAAAGGGCTAAGGCATCCTCTAGTGCGTGAATTAGTTTTCTCCTTTAGGCCAAGCTGGAGAGGCGCTTGCTCCTAGAGTGTTTCAGCCTTTGCAGACACACCGATTTTGTGACTCTTTGTGGGTTCTCAGCTTTGTCTCCCATTGAAGTCACTGAGTGTGGGGCTTGAATGTTAAGCAACCTGGACAGTTGAGAATCTTGCCATCCCTGTGAACACAGCAGGGAGTTACGTTGACCTACTTTTTCTCCCGAGAGGCGTGCCTTAACAGCCATTTTTCCGGGGCGGGGTGTGTAACTTGAACATGTGCTAAGCATGATTTTAGTTCCATGGGGGATAACCCTATATTTAATACCTCAACTGACCCTCACAATTCCACTTAATTGCCGCTATTTTGATATTAGGCCAAGTCACTAAAAACCAGTCAACCCTCTGTGGGGAGACAGTAAACTTTTAATGGCCATCCCAGTAAATGTGGAATTCTTCTGCAAATAGAGGCTTTTTCAAGGATCCTTCTTGTAACTGCACAGGGAAGTTGGCAGCCTTTGGGTGCTTTGGGAGGGATTGTGGTGGGTGCCAAATGGCGCATAGCTACTGTATGCTTGGAAAATGTTAACGAGAGGCTGGGCTTCTCTGAGTGTGTGTCTTGGCCTTTGGAGATAGCAGCCATGTAGGAAGAACCATCTTTTAAAACCAAATGTAGACCTTGGGCATCCTCCAAGGGGAGTGTTGTAAATATCTCTAGGCTGATACTCCCGAGGCTTTCTTTGTAGACAGAAAAAAGGGGGCGCTTAATAAGAACCATAAAGCGTTTGAGCAGAGCCCACAGTTTCAAAGCGGTGCTCTTTCCTGGAGGCCAGGTTCTTGTAAACATTGTTTTTCTAGTCCGGTTTCTCTCTGTGACACCCCCATAGTGCAGAACCCCCTCCCTTCAGGGCTACTGTGGGGGAGGGGTGTCACTAGGCATAGAGACTGCGGCATTGTGAGTGCTAAGGCAAATACTGTGCCTCTGAGCTCCATCACTTGTTCCTTTATGGCCTTTTATTTTTGAGAGGATTCATTTAAAGGACAGGGTGCCCTTGGACTCTCTGTGTAGCCTGGACTGGCCTTGAGTTTGGGATTTTTTTTTTTTTTCCTTAGCCTGCCAAGCTGTTCAAATTTAATTCTGCACAGCTAGGCTAGGCTGGTTTTTATTGTTGTTGTTGTTGTTATTATTATTATTGTTGTTGTTGTTGTTGTTGTTGTTATTGTTAACAGTGCGTCGTTCACTGTACTGCATGGCTTTGACCTCTCCCTGTAGCTCAGGTGGTATTGACCTTATGGTCCTCCTTCCTCAGCCTGCTGCATGCTGGGAGGACAGGTGTGACCATGTCACCTGGCTCCACAGCTGCATTTTTTTTTTTCCATCCTGTTTTTAGTGTGAGAGTTTACTAAGCCAAAAGGAAGGGACGATGTTCCTTATCATATTTTGACCCCCTCCCCCCACCCCACTCCGCTTTTGAGCTTTTGGTTCTAAAGAAGTCTTTGGAAGAGACATCTGGGTGAACTGAGATTAAAAATCATCAATGAACCACTGACCAGACCCAGTTAATTCATGATTCTGTTATATGTATAAAATTAGCATCCCATCTCTAGTGCTACTGTAAATTCTCCTCATACACACTCCCCGTTCGTTTTTAAAGTCTCCCATTATAGCATTTGGATGAGCTGATGTATTGGAATCACCGGGTACAGGAAGGGACAGTGTGAGTTTGGATTCACTTTGGAGGAGGGAGGCGAGGGGAATCAGTTCTTTCACACAGCCAAAGTTTGGTCTTCTGTAGTTCCTCTTTCTGCTTTCCACAGAGCTACCTGGTGGGGTGTGTGTGTGTGAGAGACCTTCCCTAAGTCTCATGGTTTCCTGGTGCGCATTATTCCAGGGTGACAGCTGGATTTGGGGTCTTCGGTCATCCGAGGTCACCTGTGCTCTTGCAGATGCCACAGGTCATCCGGGAACCTTTCGAGAGCCTTGCCTATGAAGTCTTACATTTCAGAGCATTTGGAGCTGGGGTTTGAGGATCCGGGAGGTTTTAACTGTGTCACGAGGCACGTTCACATGGCTTTTCAAATGAATGGTCCCTTATGCTGCGAAGCACGGACATAGCATATGAACATACTGCGGCACGGATCTGGGACCAAGTCCCACCCTGTCTGCCTTAACATCATTTCTCCCAGCTTGCTCTCTGGAGGGGGAAGGGCGCAGAGCACATGTGCGTCTTACACAGGCCATATGGAATCTGCAGCTCTGTGCAGCCCTGACAGCTGTTTAAATTATCCAATGCTGCATCCCACCATTTGCCAGGATGATGGATGGCTGACAGTTTCCGTCAGAAGAGGCCAGGCTCTGAGCACGAGGGGAGCCCTCATGAGCTTTCCGCCATGTTCAATAAGTGCGATTGGAACCAGGAGTGCTGGGCTAGAAAGCACTGAAGGCACTGCCACAGAGTGACACACACCTTCACATCTGTTCCCCACCCATCCTGAAGTGTGACACGTCACTGTATTGTAGAATTTCCCAGCAAGAAAAGTGGGCAAAGAGTACAAAGAAATGCACATGTTCCTGGGAACTAATGTCCACACAGCAATCTATTTTTACTGATCTCTCACTAATCATATGCATGCCCTGTTCTTATGTCTTTGCCTTTTAGAAATATTTTTTCATCCCTTTGTTTCTACATATTGATTGCTGATTTCCTTCTCTAAGTTAGGCAGGTTAGATTTTTCTCTCAGAGCTACCCCATGCTGACCAAATAGTCACTTTCATTTTTCCTTTAAAAAAAAAATTTTTTTTTTCAAACTACTAGAGAGAAGTCTTCTAGTTTCTGTGTTGTCTTTGCCCACTCCTCCTGGGGATGGGATTCAGGCTCTTACACATGCTATGTCTGCTCTCCACACTGGGGATGCAACCCAGGGTCTTACACAGGGTAGGCAAATGCTCCACCACTGAGCCCAGCCCTGCCCCACCCCCCTCAGCCCCTGCAAGTTGTATTTAGTTTATACTGTGATTTGTTTCTCACTATCATGTATATTATGCAATAGTGAAAGATGCTGCATATTGCTCTGCTGGGTTTGAATGCCATCGTGGTGCAGATAGTGGCTGCAGCATGATTCCATGTGGTTGGTGCGAGTGTAGGGTGCTCTTGGTTGTGGTGGGTGAGGCTCCTGTTCTCCTGTCTTTGGCGTTTGTCCTGGATGTGTACAGTATATCCTATTATAGATTCTTTCTATTCTATATTGTATGCTTCTCCTGTAAACTTTTTTTTTTTTTTTTTTTTTTGTAACTGGAAGGCATTTCTTTAGCTGAGCAGGTCTAGAGTGGCAGAGGCGATTCCAGTAAGCACGTTTACCTTGTCGTGCGCCCCTTCTCTTTTCTCTCGTGAGCAAAGCATCTGCCCTGCTCACACCGAACAGGTGTGCTCCTGCTGCCTTTGTGTGTACAGAGGAGTTCTGAGTCAAGAACCTGGGAGGTGTAGTTCAGAACAGA
Organism: Acomys percivali; assembly: GCA_907169655.1. NCBI lineage: Eukaryota > Metazoa > Chordata > Mammalia > Rodentia > Muridae > Acomys > Acomys percivali. Next base: position 106,751,180 of record OU015750.1, read on the forward strand.
ACTTAGGGGCGGGGGGGTTAGGGCACTTGGGGAAGATGGCTGCCATACAAACATGGTTACCTGAGTTCGGGTCCCGAGCGCCCAAATGAAAAGTCAGGCATGTCATGTGCATCTATCTGTAACATGGCTCCATGGAGACAGAGACAGGCAGCTTCCTGGAGCTCGTGGCCCAGCAAGCCTAGCTGAATCGATGAGCTCCAGTTCAATGAGAGATCCTGTCTCAGAACAGTAAGTAGAGGGGAGAGCTGATGAAACACCCAGGCGGGTAAAGGCTCCTCCATCAAATCTGATAACCTGAGTTTGATCTTTGGAACCCACGTGGTGGAGGGGAAGGACCAACTCCCATAACTTGTCCTCTAACCTCCACATGCACATTGTGGCCCATGCATGACCCTCTGCTCCAAATGAATAAATGGAAACCAAAGAATAAGATAGGGAAGAAAGGGATGGAGAATGACAGAGGAAGGCAGACGCCAGCTGCTGAACTCTGACCTCGAAGTGCATGCATTGGCCGGCACACATGCACATGCATATGAACAAGCACAGAAGTGTGATTCTGATGCCTGAGTATAGCTTTCCTTGGCAGAAGGAGACACTGGAGTTGGACTGTAGAGCTAAGTGGATGCTGGAGTTTGAGGGACGAGCTGCGCTGCTACCCATGGCCCAGTTATCTGTAAGGGGAGATGTACCATATGGATAAGAGAGACAAGTCAGAACTATTTGGATTGGCATGGGGTGGTTTGGGGTCAGGAGCAGTAAATGGTGACATAGGGGATGTGAACTTGGGTATCCTTGGTAGTTTTGCTGCTTCTGTGCTTGAAGAGTTGGGAGAGGGAGCTGGAGAGATGCTTCCATGGCAGCTCTTGGCAAGGACCAGAACTCCATCTCTACTACCTATGTTAGGTGGCTCACTCCAGCTCTGTGGGATCCAATACCCCCTTCTGGACTCCACAGACACACACACAGACATAGACACACACAGACACACACACAGACACACACACAGACATAGACACCCCTTTCTGGACTCCACATACACACCCAGACACAGACACAGATACACACACAGACATAGACACCCAGACACACACCCAGACACATACCCAGACATACACACACATAGACACACACACAGACACATAAACACACACACACACACACACACACACACACACACAAATATTAGAGGAGAACAATGCAGGGACAGATCTCGTTGATGCCCAGTCCAGGGAGTTAAAAGGATTGGAGACAGAGCATGGAGCTCAGAAAGATCTGTGAGAGAATGGCTTCCCCAGACCAAGGAGCAGGATGAGAGGGGTGGGAGAGCTTGCACATTTCATGTGCATCAGCCCATCAAGACCGACACTAAGTTTAACCTTTGTTAATGCCACTCCCAGTGAGAAGTCTCCAGCATTGCTCCAGCCATCTGGGAAAGACTTCTCGCTCAGTCTGTTAAAGTTTCAAATGCACATGGCCTTTGACGTAGTGATTTCCTCTCCTGACAGCCTATCCCATAGAAATAAAAGCAGCTGTTTGTAACTCGCAGTGTCAATGAAGTGAGCGTAGTGAGAAAGAACTGGAAACTACATAGATGCCTTAAACAGAGGACACTTGGATAAAAGGTACCATTCTATATCTTAGATTTGGGTACCACCTGAAATGGAAGGATTCGGTGAGAAAAGAATGAAGAGACATGGAAAATGGGATTTCATTTTTGTACATGCAAAAGGACAAAAGAGCTTCTTGTGCACTGTTGCTTGGGAGGAGGGAGATAGAAAAGATGTGAAGGCATGGACAGATGGTAGATGAAAAGGTCATTTCAGAGCTTTCTCAAGGTTGGAACCTTGGGGATTCTGTACATGTAAGTGGGTGTGCATAGACAGGGTGAAGGGCATGCACCAAGTTATGTGACGGCGCCTCGGGATAAGGAGGTGAGGTTGATGTTTTTTACTTTTTTGAGACAGAGTTTCTCTGTGTAGCCCTGGCTGTCCTGGACTCTCTTTGTAGACCAGGCTGGCCTTGAACTCACAGAGATCCACCTGCCTCTGCCTCCCAAGTGCTGGCATTAAAGGTGTGTGCCACTTCAGCCCAGTAAGGAACTGATTTTTATTTTCTACCATTGGTTGCAAACATCTGAAGGGAGGCTGCTGGTTTCAGTGTTTAGGAATCATTAAGAAGCTACCGGGGAGCAGTTAAGGATGGGCACCCCAATTATCCGTCTTAGAACAGTGAGGAAGTAGGCATGGTGAGGTTAGACATTTGCTGTTATGAATAGGGTAACTGAGGAGGTGAGCGTGCAAATATCTCGTCAAGATCCCACTTTAAATTCTTTCGATATTTATCAATAAGTGGCACAACTGCTCGATCGATCATATGGCAGTTTCACTTATATTTTCTAGAGGAACTGACATAATTTTTTTTCTTGCTATGTCATCTACTTTCTCATCCTGAGTACATATCAGTCCTATTTTTTCTACTGTGCGTTATAGATTAGTCTTTTCCCCCCCCAAATTTATTTTTAGGGTCAAATTAAAGAACAATATGGCCTGTGTGTTGGTGTTGTATAAAGACATGTGTGTTTTACAACTGGAGCCGGAATGCTTTGCTTACATGTGAGCCAGTGTACACATTATTTCAGCCAAGGTAGAGTCCCTTGTTCAGCCCCATTTAAAAACACCTGTGATGCCCCACTAAACTGATTTTACAGACCACTAGTTGATTACAGACCACCGTGTTCTAGACTAGTTGTTCTAGATTATTGTTCTATACCATTATTCTAGACTAATCTCCAAGATACTCTGCCCTCTCCCATTTACTGGGGTGACTGATAGTGGAGGTGCCCCTTAGGGCCACTGTTGGCAATTTGCATGATGCACTCCCAATTTTAAATATGAACACTCACCCTACATTAGGCCCATTGGCCACTCTTTTCTGATCACTGTGAACTCCATACACTAAGGTCTTCACAGAGTTACAAGATTGACTGGGTCTTCTGAGCCTGGGTCTCAGGGAAGAGTGAGAGTGGGGAGGCGGGGATTGTGTTCAGAGAAAGTTTTAGGCCCAGCTTCCCTTATCTTTTCCATGTTTTGGGTTATAATTTCCTGTCGACCAAAACCTGCAAGGGCTTGGCAGTCATCCACTCAGCGGCCTCATTTACGTAGATACGGCCTCTGAGTTTGTGTGCACTAATTGACTTGACCTTATGCCTTGTCACTTGGCTTGTGATGGTGAGGACAGGGCTCCAGTTCAAGCTGTCTTACTGTCACTGGTGCTGGCATACTGTGTGCTTGCTTTGCATCCATTCTGACTCAGCGGACACCAGCGGCTCACTCCAGTGCTCTGTGGCCCGCAGGGGCTGATAAGATGGCTGGGCTGAAGCCTGGAACTGACTTGCCTGTCTCTGCAGCCTCCTCAGAGCTAACTCTCCATTGTCACCTGCCAGTTTGATCTCTCCATAGGAGAATGGCAGCGTCACACGTGCTGACTCCCGTTTTAAACTCTCTCCTATTGTATCACCAGTCCAAAGGAACTTGCAAAAAATGAAATCACCTGTCATCACCTAGCTCTTAACATTTAATAATTTTCAAAAAAAAAAAAAAAAAAAAAAGATTTGAGGAGAAAACAGATTTGAGAGAAAGGAGAAAAGGAGGCACCACAATGCTGAGTGCTCTCCAGCTGCTGTGAAAGGCCTGTCCTGTTTCAAGGTGGTTACCCAGTGATAGGCATGCCGTGTGTCCAAGCACCTGCTCAGTTGTCGGTGCATTAGATGTGGGGTCTTGATATATAGCCCTAGCTGACCTTCAACTGTCAAGCTGACCTACCTCAGCCTCCCTAATGGTGACCATGCCTGACTTATTGTCTATTTCTGGAAGAGCTGATTTGTACTTTCTAACATATTTTAATGCCAAGGTGAGTGTGTGTGTGGGTGTGTTTGCGATTGCATGCATGCATGCACACACATGTGTGTGCACGTGACGCACAGCTTTGATGGTGAGGCATCTGCTCGTGGCTGCTTGCAGATACATACAGGGTTGCCAAAGCTCCCATGTAAATGAGATGTTAGGGCTTTCTTAAGCTGGTGGCTGGTTGTTGCTTCAAGCAGGTGCCTTGGTTAGCATATATGAGGACCGAGGATGTTTCTTTACAAAAGCATTACAAGGCCATCCATGAATCCTGCTTCAGGGTTTGCCACTGTGACTTCCTTTTCATGACAACCACCTTGGAATATTTTTCTTTTTAGTTTTTGTTTTGAAGAAGTATTTCGTGTTCCATCTAGAATATAGATACAAGGAAGAGCCCAGCTTTTGTTCTTTCATCGTCGTCATCATCATCATCATCATCGTCATCGTCATCTTTATCATCATCACCACCACCAATTATTGGCCACTTCTGAGCCTGGTGGACATGCCAGGAAGCCCTGTGATCCTTTTAAGCCAAGGCTGTAGCTTTGAGTTGCATCTGGAGGGGCGAAGCCTGTCCGTGCATTGTTCATGGACAGGAGGCCTTTTGTGATCTGGCCAGAAGGGCTCCCCAGTAAACACTACAGCTTATTGACAGAGTTTGTCTCTCTGCACTCAACCCTGCCCCGACTTCCATTTCAGCCTGCAGTCTTCCTAAGCTGCTCTAGTGTGGGTGTGGAGGGCCTGGTGTTTGTGAATACCTCTCTTGCTTCTGCAGCCCCCGAGCTGCTGATGGGTGTTGCCTTGGGCTGGAACCAGCTGGAAGGGAACAGTTTTAAGTGGCCAGGCAAAGACGGAGTCTTATTCGAAGTAGAATGAATAAAGGCAGGTCCCATCCGTCATCCTTCGGAGGCCTTCCTCAGAGAGAGTTCTGTATTCACTTAGCCAGCCTTCTTTGTGGGAAGCCCTTTGCGGACCGAAGCATCATGTGTCGTGTCCCGCACGCTTGGGAGTCTTCACGCTGTCTTCCTTCTCCTCCCTCTCTGTAGTCTGCTCACTGAGCTGCAGATGGCCGCTTTATACATTACATAAGTTCTGTGGTCCTCGTCTGTGTAAGGAAGGGATGGGAGGAGAGAATCCCCAAACCCTATTCCATCACGGGCAGCAGGATCTTTTAGGCTCTGCATCCCATCCCAGGTGCCAAAGAAAACAATAAGTAGACACGGCACACACAGCTCTTGAGGGTTGCCTCCCAGTCTTCGGAGTGCAGGCTCCAGGGCAAGGAATCCCACAGTGGGTCTGGGTTTCCACCCAGTCTGTGCCCAGAGCATCAGGCCTTTGTGTCTTTCTGCTCTCTGCAGATGTATGATTCCAGAGGAAGGGGCTTTCTTCCATCCGTCTCTGGTTGGAAGTGAGGACCTGAAGTGCTGTTGAGTTCTACACCTGCCTTATGAGGCTACAGTGAGTAAAGATTAGCTACTCATCCCCCCCTCCCCCGTGTGTGTGTGTGTGTGTGTGTGTGTGTGTGTGTGTGTAAATGATAACACTGGAATCAGAGGGTATAAAGGGGAAGATAACATGGCCCACATTTCAAAATCTTCCTACAATTCTTGCTAGGCGTGGTGGCGCACACCTTTAATCCTAGCACGTGGGAGGGAGGCAGAGGCAGATGGATCTCTGTGAGTTGAAAGCCACCTTGGTCTACAGAGTTCCAAGGCAGCCTAGGCTATGTAGAGCAATCCAGTCATAAATGAAAAAAAAAATCCTTAAGTTCTTGGACAACAGATTTTGTGGGAAAAATAGGGTATTTTCTTTGTCCCTAAAGGATGAGAGCTGTACAGAAGGATAGTATTTTTTTGTGTGTGTATGTGGGTGGGAGATTGATAAATGATCTTTGCCCACACTAATATTTTTACTTCGTAGGAAAATAAAAATCTTATTCCTCAATTGCAGTTATATTTAGGTTTTCAGGGGTGGGCACTGGTGAACTGGATATTATTATAGACTGAAATCTATATATAGGGACATTCAAATTAAATGCGGTATGAATCCATGTCTTTAAAAAAAGAAAGCAATTACTGTGTTGGTGAGCTGGGCTATAAAAAGCAAATGAAATCATAGGAGAGAGAAGGCAGGATTTTCTTTTACTGAGCAAATGTTCCTGTGCCTCCTATCCCCTTTGTGACCTGCGGTGGCAGAGTGGGGGAATGCGCAAGTCTCAAAGTTGGATTATATAGATATTTGCAGATGACTGAATGTTGTACATTGTCCCCATGGGCTGCGCATGCTATACAGTAAGTCCAGGAAAGGGACAGGCTCAGTCAGTTGGCTTGCACTTTGTCACATGCCATTTTGGTTCTGGAGTATTCCATGGAAACTAGCTTAATTTTTTAAAAGGAGGTGGGTGTTTTTTGTTTTTTTTTTTTTTTGAGAAAGAGAGAGAGAGAGAGAGAGAGAGAGTGTGTGTGTGTGTGTGTGTGTGTGTGTGTGTGTGTGTGTGTGTACTGTTAAGTCCTCTAAGCTGGCCTCAGACTGTCCCCAAGTCTCCTGAATACTAGGATTATAGCTGTAAGCCATGGTGCTGAATGGAAATTATTTTTATATAAAGTATGCTCATAAATGTTGTGGTACTTTTTAAAAATCTCTGCCTGTGCGCACACACACACACATGCACACTTGTGCTACCTCTCTCTCTTTCTGTCTCTTTTTGTCTCTCTTGTGTTCTCTCTCTCTCTCTCTCTCTCTCTCTCTCTCTCTCTCTCTCTCTCT
>OU015750.1:106757857-106776699 GCA_907169655.1 Acomys percivali
CTCTCTCTCTCTCTCTCTCTCTCTCTCTCTCTCTCTCTCTCTCTCTCACACACACACACACACACACACACACACACACACACACACACAATGCTAGCTTCTCTAACTGTTCTGTGATTTGGAATGAGGACCTGCATTGATTGGCCCGCTCCGTTCTCTGGCACCCACCTCAGAGATGCAATCAGCTTTGTAAGTAGCTCGTTCCCATGCAGGAGTGCCTTGCAGCTCTCCAGAGCTCTGAGAATGACAGCCTGGTCTTCCGCAGGGAAACCCAGAGCAACCTATAGCCAGGCACTTACTTTGCTTAAATGCATCCCCCGCCTTGGCTAGATAACTGGATAAGGGAACCCTAAGTATTGTTTCGTTTATCAGTATGTGTGTTTACGCGTGAATGTGGGTGTGTGCACGCCCTGACGTGCGTGTGGGGGTCAGAGGACAAGCCTCGGGAGTTGGCTTTCTTCTCCCGCCTTGTTGAGGTGGAGTGTCTCTTCTTTCTATCACACCGAGTAAGCACGCTAGGCAAGCTGGCCTTTGAGCGTCTAGGATACTATCCTGTTTTCACTTGCCATCCCCTTAGGAATGCTAGGTTTACTGATGCGCACAGTACATCTGGCTTTTTATGACTTTTACATGAGTCCTGGGATTTAACTCAGGTTGTCAGGGTTGCAAGGCAGATCCATCAGTTGCTGAACCTGTCTTGTAGGCCTTGCACTTTTGAGACAGGGCCTCACTTTGTATGCCTGGCCTGAAACTGCTGTGCTCTTTAGACACCAGGCTGGTCTGACTTCAAGACAATTGTTTCAACTTGCCAGTTGCTGGGATAATAGTCCTGAGACCCACGCCTGCCTTCCAGAACTTCTGCTGAGAACAGGGTATTTAAGACGTGGGTAGACTGTCTCAACCATAATTCCCCTTAGGGACACAGAAAATTTCAACTTCAAAAAATTGCAGGTGATTTCCCAGCAAGCAAATGCTGTTGGTTGTGAAAGCTGCATTTATTCGCTTTGGTAATTTGTCTCCAAGGCTCATTGCTTTTGTCTGCTAACCTAGGCCTAAGTCCTGGAAACCTCTAGCCTCCATACACTCTAACCTCGGCCTAGAATGTTTTCATACTCTAAAGGAAAGCTCACCTTTTCTAAGTCTTTCTGAGCTCTTGTTGGCTGGTTCAACTCACCTGTTCTAGGTCAAACTCCCCTACTAACTGATCCAAACCGGCTTCTCACAGCTTCTGACTGAATTGCCCTACTTGGCCTCAAACTAACTCCAGCAATCAGCTCCAATCTTCTGGCTCTGTCTCATTCTCTGGCTCGTTCTGTCTTCACTTGTGTCTGGTTTATTCTCTCTTCAACCTCTCTCTGTGAAACTCTCCTGGTAAAAACTGCCTCTGAATTGCACAAATTGAACTGCCACAAACTTAGCTCCACTGCACTGCCTTTCAACTGAGTGACTCAACTGAACTGACCAGACCTCAGAGATCTGCCTGTCTCTATATCCTGGGTGCTGGTATTAAGGCCGTGGAGCACCACACCTGGATGTAGGCTTGCTCTATACCAGGCTGGCCTTGAGCTCAGAAATCTACTTGCTTCTGTCTCCTGGAATTAAAGCATGTCTGTATTCCAGCTAGGTTACACAGTCCTAGATCTTTGAATGTGATCTCTTGCCAGAGCAGCCATGTTCTGAACTACAATTCCTCCACAGTTGGCACCATTTCTGATTGTGTCTTGGAGCTCTTCCTGTTAGGAGTTTCCCTGGGATAGTGGTTCTCAACTTGTGAGTCTCAACCCTTCTGAGGATTGAACACCCCTTTTACAGGGGTTGCAGATCGACATGCTGAATATCAGATGTTTACGTTACAATTCATAAAAGAAACCCAATGCTGTTATGAAGTAGGAACAAAGCATAAATTTAAGATTTGGGGTGGTCACTGTACTTGAAGAACTGTATTAAAGGATTGAAATGTGTTGGGGAGGTTGATAACCACTGCCCTAGGGGTGCCTTCCTTTCTGATACCTTTTCATTTCTTTTTTTTTTTTTTTTTAGTGTCTTAAAATTTTCATTGTTCAAGTCTGTCACTTTCTTGGTTAGGTTTATTCCAAGATAATTTTTTTTGAGGTGGTTATGAATGGTATCGTTTCCTTGGTTTTTTTTCTCAGTGTGTTTGTCATTTGTATATATGCAATTATTTTTGAGAGAGAGAGAGAGAGAGAGAGAGAGAGAGAGAGAGAGAGAGAGAGAGAGAGAGAGAGAATATCTGTGAAAAGTCATGTGTACGGAGGAGTGAATAGGATCAAACACATGGCATGGACTTCCCAAAGAACTAATAAAACAGATCAAAATTTAAACAGGAATCCTAGCGCCCAGTGGTGATGCTCAGTAAGAGATCCTTTTCCTTGTGTCTTGGGGGTCTGCATTAAACCCCCAACAACTGCAAAAATCAACCTTTGCAGGGAAAATGGACTTTCTCGCTTTTTTTTCTTCCCTTACCATGAGGTGTAGACTGTCTTAATGCTACAAAGTTACTCTTTGCTCTAAGTTTCTCTGTGGTTGATGATCACATTTTGAAGGAAACGGACAACTACCCATTGCAGGCAGGGCTGGAAATATCTTTGTAAGGAAGGGGCCGCCTGCTAGACAGATGATTGGTGGTAGTTTCTTTCAAGCAGGGGTTGGCAGGCATGGGAGGGCTGACTCACCGTGAGTCACCCTGGCAGCCTGTGTGGCCCACAGGTCCTGCTAGCAGCTGCTGAGAGAGTGGAGGCGGGCCTCTGACTGTCCCATGAGAACAGGAAAGGCGAAGAACTGAGAGGTGAAAGTCTGGCCTGCCCGTGTGAGTGTGAGCTCAGCCTTGTTCAGGGTTTTTGCAAGAAGCCTCAACAAACCTTTCTGTCTTCAACCTTGCGTGCGGCCGCTGCAGGTCCTACCCTTTGCTGAGATGCAAGAGAGCCCTGGGTTGGGAAGAGGAAAACAGGCCTTTTCACTTGCGTGGTGCCCATCATCACCAGCTTGAAATGCCCTCTCGCATGCTCTCGGTCTCCATGTAAGTCAGATCTGGTGTACCTTAGTTATTCCCCCCCCCCACAAAATATCCTTTCTTGATTTTTTTTTTTTCCTGTCCTGGAACTTGCTCTGTAGACCAAGCTGGCCTCGATCGCAGAGATCCACCTCCCTCTGCCTCCTGAGCACTGGGATTAAAGGTGTGCAGGCGTGAGCCACTGCTGACAGGCTCTTGATAATTCTTTATGAGATTACTCTTCTGTATAAACTGTAGAATCAGCCTGTCTTTTTTGCTTAAAAAAAAAAAAGTGCACCCACACAACAAACTACTTGAGATGGAATTAAACCTATGTCAGTTTAAAGAGAATTTACTTAGACTTGAGTAGCATCTTTTGAGGCACATAAATGTGTCAGGATTAAAGAAATACTCTTTAGTAGGTTTTCAAAAAATAGTTTTAAAATGTAGATATTATCATTATTCCTTATTTAGTGATCTGCTGATGAGAAGGGATTTTTAATTTTAGGTTTTTATTTTTAGACAGGCTCTATTCATTATATAGTCCAGGCTAGCCTCATACTTGGGGCAGTTCTTTTGCCTCAGGTGAGATGACAGTGTGTGCCAGCATACCCATCTGATAAAGGGCTTTTCCCCATAATGCATTTCTTGTTGGCTATTACTGATGCCTGACACCTGTTTCCAGTTGCCTATTCATTTTGAGACACTTACTGACCTTTCTCAAACTAATAAGTTATGTGACTCTCTTTGTTTTTTTTCTTCTTTTTTTTTTTTTTTCCTCCCTGAAACAGAGTTTCTCTGTGTAGCACTTGACTGTCCTAGATTTTGCTTTGTAGACCAGGCTGGCCCCGAGCTCACAGTGATCCATCTGCCTCTACCTCCCGGATGCTGGGATTAAAGGCGTGGGCCACCACACCTGGCTCATTTTAAGTCAAAGCACTGTGTCTTGCTTCTTGGTTTGTGTTGCTTCCTGCTTTGGGACTCCTGAGTGATTTGATAATAGCCTCCCCTCTCTTTTTCTGTGGTAACGTGCAGATTGACTGAGAATGTCCCAGTCACCTCCAGGGAAGCACAAGGGTTGAGGCCATGTGAATGTTACGGTGATTTTTCTAAGGTGACAGTTTGGGATCTGAGTGTGATGGCGTACACATCTATCCCACCATATGGAAGGCTAAGGCTGGAGCATCAGCTGAGCCTAAGAGTTTTGGAATGGCAACCTTATTTCTTAGGGAAAAGGAAATGAACATATGAGGGATTGTGACAGGAGAGTGAGGGCTGTGTCCACCTTCGCCTGGTAGGAGTGAGCAATCAAGGAAGGCGGGCCCGGGGGAGGGAAAAGTGTAACACCTTGGAAGAACCTCAAAGCCTCGATTCTACTGATATTAATATCTCCTCCCCCCAAGACAAGAAACTAGGCAGATCGTTAAAGTCCCAACGAACTGCCTTCTGTCTGGCAAAGTTTTGTGGTAACGTCTCACATTCTGGTTTTGGGGGTGCCCCGAGACATCAGTGAGGACAAGGAGCAGTGACAAAACATTGGCAGAGGAGGAGCTGGCTGGTGAGCTTGGCTTTTCTTCTTCCAGTCAAAGGTCTCTTGGTGTTGTACTGAACCTCAGGCACTTCTCTTCTCTGGGAAGGCTGGCTGTGGAGGACTTGATTGCAGAGGAAGGCTGGCTGCCTTCCCTTGCCTCTGCAGTGATCTGACCTTGTAACTGTCCCAAGAGAGCCTCTCTGTCAGGGCGGGGCTTGGGTTTGCTGTCTTGTAGTTAGTTTGGGGAAGTATAAGTCCGGAGTTTGGCAGGAGGCAGGCTCCATCTATCCCCAGATGGTAATGAGATTAAGCCCTCTCCCTTTGGAGGCATGGCCATCCTCTTTGAGGTCCTGGAGTCAAAGGGGAGGCACTTCCATTGCAATGGTGTCCGCTGATGCTCCCCCCCCCCCCCCCCCCCCCCGGCTTCCTTGTCTTCCCAATTGTGAGCACTTCTCTTTGTCACATACGGAGTGGGGACTTTGATTGTCTAATACAGTTGGTATTCTAACATGTAGTTGGACACCTTCTAACAGTTTTGCATAACCCTGCGGTATTTTATGACTTATCAAACTATACAAAGCTTATAGCTAAGTGGAAGAAACTTCTAGGCCTGTGTGAGTGGTGGGGAATCACCTGAACAAAGGAAAAGAAGGTCAAGACCATGTTGGGTAACAGCAATTTCTCAGAATCTAATGACTAATAAACCAAATGACTGAAATGCAGCACTTTTCATTTGCTTTGTTGTATTTATTTCATTAGCTTTTGGGTTGAATCAAGAATGAAACAAATTTCTATGACTAACAGCCCATTTTGTTTTTTAATTTAAGGTATCTGTGAAAAATAAGCTGTTATGTGAAGTGACAACACAAATCCTGTATATTTTGGCACGGTATATCATGGGGTATACTTTATAGAACACATAGTGGGTCTGTGTGACAGGGAGGAGGTGTCTTTCTTGTGTGGTGGAGTATGAGGTTACAGTAATGTAAGAAAGAGATCATGTTTACACTGAGCAGTGTAAGCCGTTGGCCCAAATGTTTGTCTCTGTCTCTGTGTTTTTTGCTGGTGTGTATATGCCTAGAAGCCAGTGTGAACCGGCCTGCTTAACTATGAGCAGGATTAAAGCTTGGAAAAAATTACATTGTGGTCTTTTTCTTGCTAGCCAGGTGGTCTGTGGAGTGGGTCTCTCAATGGGCTCACATTTGAGAAGCCAGATGCTGACAGCAACTTGCCCACGTCAAGTGGGGAATTCATCATTTAAGTAAATCCCTGTCCATACAAGCCAAATTCAGCAGAGAATCGAGCCGTCAGACAAGTCATTGGAGACTCCTTTGAGAGTAACCAGTCTTTTTTTTCCTCTTTCTCTTTGCTTTGCTCTGAGGCTCTCGGATATGGAGAAGACTGAAGGAATTCCTGGTCCACAGTAGAGTCGTTTCTTCTTATATATAGATTTGTCATTAAATGGAGAAGAGCTGTGCTGAGTGACTGCTGTTTGCAGTTTCAGGACCATAGATCATTAAGGCTCCTCTTTCTGCTCACAGGCCTGTGTGCTTATGCTGTTTCTTAAGTACACCTTAACTGGCCAAACTGGTTTTCACTCTTCTTGTTCCCAGACCTTCTGCTTCTCTTCCTAGGCTTGGGAGTTGACTAAGGCAGCTGCATCCCATCTGGAGTGTGTGTGTCTTCACCGTAGCCACCATGGCCAAGGACCCTGCTAAGCCCTGACTGGGCACCAAAGAGAACTCTTGGCAATAGGAGCCCTGGCTGGGTTGATGATGGCAGGGTGACCTACAGGTAAAGGGCAACCGTTAGAGACCGAATCTAGCCGGATTCTGCTACTGAGCAACGTCACTTGCGATCCACATCATTTGCTGACTGTTAGACAGTTGGTACTGTAATTGTGTAATGGGTAGATATAGTATTTGCTTCTGGAATTCAGAGTTAAAAACACAGAAGGTTTCTTGGTTTTAAGAATCAGAAAGTACAACCGGAAGGCGATGTTGCTTTAGGAAAATGGCAGACGTGAGGTTTTTGATCAGGGCTATCTCAGCAACGCTGCCTGCTTCAAACGCTCATCTCCTTTAAGTGTCATTTTGCCACCAGTTTTTGGGACGGTTCGTTTCTCTCCTGCATTCTTCCATAGTTGATCAGCATTCTTTCCCTAACTCCGTTTACGTTTTTCTTCCTCCTCTGGCTTCCTCGGTGTTCTCCCTAGAGTGCCACCCAAGGCTTTCCGCTGCCACCATGGCATGCCCTCACTCACTCAGTCAGTACACCTCCAGGTCGGGGCCTCCCCCTTGGACACCTTGTGGTTAATTCCAACTGGATGTCTGCATCTGGGTGTTTGTGATGTCTCAGTGGGTCAAGAAAGGAGGAGAGCCTCCTATACTTCATAGTCGTTTCTTCCGGGAGCTCCTGCCTTGGCTGACTGTCTTCCTGTCACCCCTAAAGCAAAGGTGTCTTGTTCCTGGGCTTGGTTGGAAAGCATCCTGTTTTCGGCAGTATGGCGTTAGCTGTGATTTCCCCGATGTTCTTTCATTAAGATACTGGAAACCTGGGGGCCCCTTTGGGAAGTTCATAGTCTCATTAAGAAAATAACTTAAGAGTGGACTAAAATGGAAGCTCAGGGCAAATTTTATTAGGATTTAAAAGAAAACCCCTAGGGCAGGCAAATTATATGTCTCTATAGCTTCCCAGAAGAGCAGAGTAGAGAGGAGGTTAGAGTGTCCATGGCATTTGAGCCAAGATGGTACAGAGGTCATTTGGCCATGTGGCAGGGAGAGGGGCTTTAGAGAAAGAGAAAGGAATCTCAACATTAGAGCATGCTTAGAACAGAGATAGAAAAGGAAAGGCATGCTTTTCTTCAATAATTCAGGAAAGCAGACAGACTTTCCAGACCACATGGCTACACCCCTGGAAGGTACTTCAATAAGGGCTGGGAATTCTGGGAAAGAGAAATACGGTATCTCATTAAAGGGATAATTATTCCACCTATCTCATTAGTAGTATGATTTAAGGTGAACTCGCCTTCTTGAGTGTTGGTCCTGCCTGCCTGACAGGAAGGTCTTTAGGCAAGCCATTGAACCTGCCCAAATGTTGGGTCAGGTCTCCATCGAGGCCAGAAATTTTATCCTCTTGACCAGAAGAAAATAGTTTTCTTTTTATGGCCTTTACTGCTGCTGTATCAGTTACGTAGGGTCCCCCCCCCCCTTCTTTTTCTTTTATTCTGGATTGAGGATAGAACGCAGGGCCTCCTGTACGCTAGACCACAGAGATACGCTCCCCAGTTTTGGAAGTTAAAATATATTACATTTATTTTGTGTATGCGCACACATGTGTCGTGTTATATGTGTGGAGGTCAGAGGACAACTTTCAGGAGTCAGTTCTCACCTTCCATCCCCTGGGTCCTGGGGGTCTAGCTCAGGTTGTTAGGTCAGGCGGGAAGCCCTGCTACCCACTGAGCCATCTCACCTCCGCCCTACAAGGAAGTTTCAAAGATAGCTTGAAAGACATTTGCTACCAGCTGATTTCAAGTTAACATGTTCAATGCTGAGAGGATCTGTACTAAGAAAAACAAAACCTCAAGTCTAACTGAGATACACGTGGGACCCAGAAATAGCATTTCAGTGAAGTCGGCATGGACTGAAGATGCTGTCACATTTGAAAAGGGAAAAATAGTAGAACTATGGTTTAGGAGTGAGCATGTTGTTTGAGCACTAATTCCCTATTTGCTGAATAGATGTGCAAAAAGTATGAGTTTAATTTTACTGTTTTTTTTTTCCTTCTTTCTTAATTCTTGGTATTAGCTGTGTCTTTCTGCTGTTTAAATGGCCCAGAAGGCTCTCAACAGTGTTGGAGACTTGCTATCCTCACATGCATGTGCACTCACTGACCATCATTGCTGTTGCAAAAATCAATACAATTTGAAATTTAATTTAGCTCCTCTTTGTTCTATAATTGGGATAATTAAGCCCAATTCAGTCTCTGGAAATGCCTGGAAGTTCTTGTACTCATGGGAATCATGTTAATCAAAACACAATCCCATTAATGAAAAGGATGACCACCCAGCAGATGGTGGTTATTTTGGGGACAGAATCATCCACAGCCCTGCACGACTGATGCAAATGTTCCCTTATAGGACTGTGACAGGAACACTACAACATGCTCAGTTTTTTGAAGCAGGAACTTTTTTGTTTGGGGTTTTTCATAACAGGGTTTCTCTGTGTAGCCCTGGCTGTCCTGGAATCCTCCCTGTAGACCAGGCTGGCCTTGAACTCACAGAGATCCGCCTGCTTCTGCCTCCCAAGCGCTGGGATTAAAGGCGTGCGCCAGCGTCGCCTAGTGAAACAGGAACAAATTTATTGTAATTAGAATGTTTCATTTTGTCAGGACTTGGAGTTCAGTGCGTTATCAATAATTGTTGATTCGTCTTTGGGTACATCTGTCTGGATAAAGAAGGGGAAATGCATTTGCAGGGCATGCATCATGTAGGCCCTTTAGATGGCCTGGCACCTTAAAGATACACTTCACACAGTAGGTCTTCAGTAAACGGTATTAGAAAATGTTGAATGAAAGAAAGGGGAGGAGGCAGAAGGGGCGAGCACTGAGATTTGTCCTGTGTCCTTATGCCTTCTTTCAGTGCTCAGCACTCCCCAGACCCTTGAGCAAGCTGAACAGACTCCCTCATTTGTTTCATATTATTTGTCTTTTAGCACTCAACTTGATCCCAGAGGGCTCATTACTTCTAAAACTTAGGAAGTATTTAAAGGTTTAGAAATGTAAGGTCGCTTTTTAAAAATAATTAATTAATTCGCTTTATGCCCCAAACATAGCCCCCTCTTCCCTCTCCTCCCAGTGATTCCCTCCTCCCCCTCCCCCACGCCTCAGAACAGGGGAGCCCCCACTACCAACCCACCCCAGCACATCAAGTCCCATCAGGACTGAGCACATCCCTTTCCCCTGTGGCCTGTCGAGGCAGCCCTGCCAGGGGGATGTGATCAAAAAGCAAGCAACAGAGTCCATGTCAGAGCCGGCCCTGCTTCCATTATTAGGGGACCCACATATCAGCTACATCTGTGTAGGGGGCCTAGGTCTAGTTCATGCATGGTCCTTGGCTGGTGCTTCAGTCTCCACAAACCCCTCTGGGCCCTGGTTAGTTGGCTCTGTTGGTCTTCTTGTGGAGCTTCAAATAAATAAATTGAATAAATAAAAAAATAAGTAAAAAAAAAATTAAAATCACTGTGTTGAGGATGTGTTATAGGGGCTTTGCGCAGCCCTTCTCCAACCCTCAAAACTGCCCTTTCTCTTCACCATTGTTTCTTCCTTGTCCCATCCCAAGATCATTCTGAGATGTCCGAGCCCCTTGTAGTGCACTATGACTGCGCCCAGATCTTTTCTCTAGCAAATGTTACTTGTGCACACTTGAGACTATTTTCTGGGCCCCTATTTTCTTTTTTTATAAAACGAGAGTGGTAAAACATTTCCCTCAGATGGAAGCGTGAGATTGATACCACGATGAGCTTTATACGATACTTGAAATATATTGGGTAACTAAAAAAAAAAAAAAAAAAAAGCCAGATCACAGTTTATTTTCCCCCCCCTCCATCTCTGCTTCATCTTGTCTTCCCCTCCTCCTCCTCCTCTCTTATTTGTTGTTTTGTTGAGATGAGGGTTTGCTTTGTTGCTCAGGTCAGCCTCCTACCTGGCAGGGGCTGGCATATACCACAGTTTTCTGTTTTCACTGACTGGCTTACTGTTTGTGTGTGTGTGTGTGTGTGTGTGTGTGTGTGTGTGTGTGTCTGTCTGTCTGTCTGTCTGTCTGTCTGTCTGTCTGTCTGATGTCCTGTGGGGTCAGTATAAACAGTCGTTGTCATTTTCTTTACTATTTCTTATCCATTGCTGTTTTTTGTATGGGGCCATGGAGGCTGCGGTGCTGTGCTCCATCTTGTGTGTGTGGTACCTACAAAACCTCCATTTCACTTTTAGGAACTAAGGCGGCATTCTCTCTTCCCAGCCATAGACTGAGAAAGCTTGATCTGAAAAAAAAAATTGGGGGGCGGGGCAGGGGCTAAATTTCTCACTAAGAAGAATGTAAAAGTATTTTCTATTTATTCATTTATTTATTTTTATTGAGGGGGAAGGATGCAAATCCTAGCCTGGTCCCAGTGACTTATCTCAGGCCTCGCACGTGCGCGCACCTGGGCGATAATGACGTGCTGCTGCAAGCATTCCTCAGCTCTCTGGCCCCCTTTATCTTTCCTGATCGCCCACCTGTGGTGAGAAGCATTTCAGCCCCGGGTGTCCTCTGACCTCCATCCTCCCACTGGCCGTGCAGGGCCTGGAGTTGTTGCCGCTCAGCCCTCTTTTCCCTCAGGCAAGCCTAGGGTAAGAGGGGCTGGGGTTTGTTTTCAGTGCAGTGTGTGTGTTATTAGACTGCCTTGTGGCCAGGTGCAGGGGCTAGGAGGAGAGGCCCTGAGGGAAGCCCTGCTTGCTGCCTCCTTTGAGATTAGGGATTAGCAGTTAAGTGTGGCCATCATTCTCTGCCTGGTTTATTGTTCCGATCCCAGGTTCTATTCCTGCTGCTCTGAATTTTTTTTTTTTTTAAATGGCCGCACAATATTTCATCAGGCACATGTGTTACTGTCTTCTTTATCCACTATCAACGCATACTTAGTTTGCTTTCCGTGGCTATTGTGGATGGTAGGACAGATGCCTCACTGACACACTGACTTCTTCAATACAGCAGTGGGCTTGGTGGGTCATTGGGCCCTTCTGTATTTACTATTTTGAGGATGCTGTTTTTTTGTTTTTTTTTTGTGTGTGTGGTTTTTTATTTTTTTATTTTTTTATTTTTTTATTTTATGTATACTGTTTCCCACAGTGCCTGTACTTAGTTTGTGATCCCAACAACAGTGTTCTGGGTTCATTTTGTTCAGTCTTTTTGATAATAAGCCTCATGTGATGGCTCGTTGGTTTTGCCTTGCCTTTCTTTGGCTAGTAGTGGTATTGAGTGTGCTGGCTAATTGTGTATCTTCTTTATAAGTGGCTATTTAAGTCTTGCCCTTTTAAATTAACTACATTTCTACACTTTTATGTGCAGGTATGCATGGGTGCGTATGTGTGCCTGCATGTGCACAAGTCAGAGGACAACCCGCAGAAGTCGGTCCCCTTTGTCCACCATGTAGGTTCTAGGAATCGAACTCAGGTCATCGCCTGGTGGTGGTGAGCACCCTTACTAATCGTTGAGCCATCTTGACAGTCAGGTTGCTGGTTTTTAAATTAGTTTTTCTTTTCCTGTTCAATGTTTGGAATTTCTTATGTCTTCTGGATATGAACACCCTGTCAGAAATATGGTTTATAGATATTTTCTTCTGTGGGCCCTATGTTTTGTTGGCTCTCAAGCTCACATAATTTGTGGGGAGGCTTGGTGAGAGGAAGGCGTGTTAAGGTTTGTACAAAAGGCCATTGTTTCTCTTCCAGAATGAGAGGTAGAATAAAGGGCTGCTTATATACTGTGGTGTGTGGTTCCTCTCAGCCTTGTTCTCAGAAGCAAAGATCTGGGGGGGAAAGTGCTATATTCAGAAGATTTGACAGGTAGTTGGGAAGGCTCTAGGAATGGAAAAATGGTTTATATGCTTTAAATCCAAGTACAACCCATGTTTGATTTAACCATTTTCCCAATTTTCCATTTGGCAATAATTTATACAGTAATTTTAGTATTACAAAATGACCTTTGGCTAAAACCAATTAACTTTGAGTTTCTCGCCTAGAAGGCTGCTTTATACAATTTTAGAAGCATTTTCTGAGAAATGGACTAAAATTTCCATGGTAATTGTGACCTTGAGGTATTCTGGTGTCAAAGAAGATGCATAATTCACTCTCTTTTGCCTGGTAATTACTTTTTCATCTTTACCTCCTCTCCAAATAGTCTTCCTATCTGTGTCCTTACTTAGATAAATAGTTCATCAATCAGAGATTACTATAATCTCATTACCTATGGGAATTCCTCTTTGGCTCCAGGCCTTAATGTGGTTGGAAGGGAGCTGTTACCATCCAGAGCACTTAGGGACCAGATGGACTCACTGCAAGCAACTTGCAGGATGCCAGGGAAGACTCCAAAGAGCCAGAGCCAGCATGGAGGGAGCCTGGGCTGGCTGCTAGCAGAGGGGTGTTTTTCACCTTTAGCTGTGGTGTCATTTCTCCTCTCCTCTGCTTTCCTTTTTCTGTAAGAGAAATGGAGCTTTCATACGAACATTATGTTTGTTCAGTTGATTGAAAGTCAAGGAAAACCAAAGAATGTGCCTTATTCTGAGTGTGAGCAGGTTGAGGGGTCAAGTGTCAATCATGAGTGTTCATATTGACTCTCTCGTTGATGCAGAGCTCACCATTTTGTCTAGGCGGCTGAGCCTTAGACATCTTCCTGCCCCCACATCCTTGTTGGTGGGATACAAGCATGCAGCATCATACCTGGTGCTCCCCCCCCCCTTTTTAGGTGTGTTCTGGGCATCACATCCTCATGTCTGTGTGACAAGCACTTTACCAACTGAGAGAGATTGCCCCATTGTGCCACTTCGTCTTTCCTGACAGAATCCTTCCTGAGGGAGCTCAGAGCTGGCAATGCCCAGTAGGATGTAAAGCCATTTAGGGCTCTAGCTGGGGCTTTGGCTTTCAGCTATGGCTTTCAGTGCCCAGAATGCCCATTGTTTAAAGAGGCAGTTGAGCGCTTGGCGATTCTTGACAACTTTATTGTCACTTCTTGAACAAAGTCAGAACCTGAGTCATAAGTTAAGGGTGAGAATGAACTTCTTTAGCCCAGTTGAGCCCCATTGTCAGCGAAGGAGTATTTCTATGTTGTTTCGATCCATTTGCCTGGTAGAAAGTAGTTGAAAAAAAGTTTTTCTTGAATGTTCACAGGTCGTGTGGGGTAGAACTTGATAAGACTTGTCCATGTTTGTGGTGAAGCAAAGGCTCCTCAGGGTCTTTTAGGAGCTGGAGAGATGGCTCGGTGGGCAATGCACACACTGCACAAGCGTGACCACCGGAGCTCAGAAGATCCTAAGAACCTACATCAAACCCCAGACACCGCAGTACATGCTCCTCCCCCTGTCCCCCCCCCTCCCAGTGCCCCTGTGGGGAGACACAGGCAGAGAGGGAATGCCTGGAAGCTTGAGGGGAAGATGGCCTGGTGCACACAGCTGTGAGGACTCCCTGTATCCAGGAGGAAAGCATGGAGGTTACTCTTTGCTGTGGCACACTCTCATGAGCGCACATGAGCATGCGCACATACACATACACACAAACACATGCGCACACACACACACACACACACACACACACACACACTCGGAAGACTGAAAAAAATAAAAATAAAAACCAAAATAACAAAAGAACCAGAACCCCAAACTTAAAGTTTGGCTGTCATTTCCATGAGATTGAATTTAATGTGATTATTTTGGGCTAGCTCCACACTCCAGAGAAAAGGGTGGTGGTAGAAAAACAAGTAAACAACGACAACAACAACAACAACAAACCTAACAAAAACCTCCAAAACACTATAGCAAAGAATGAATGAAATAAAGAAGAGTTTTGTATCGAGTTTCTGTGATCTGTGGAGGAGGAAGAATTATTATTATTATTATTTTGGTTTTTTGAGACAGAGTTTCTCTGTGTAGCTTTGGCTGTCCTAGACTCACTTTGTAGACCAAGCTGGCCTCGAACTCACAGTGATCCCCCTGCCTTTACCTCCTGAGTGCTGAGATTAAAGGTGTGCACCACCATACCAGGAAATTATTTTTTTTAAGCTAGATACAAAATAGTTGATACGTTCATGGTCCAGCTTGCATTTGCAACTATTGTCAGACAAACACCTAATGCCTGTGGACTGCATTGCTCATGAATATTTGGCAAACACTCCTTAGGCTATAACCTTACAATACTTCAGTTAAAACACAAACAGTAACATTTGTTTTAAAATGTGCTTCTCCACATATTTTCCCACTCTTTATCTGAGGCCAGGATTCTCAACCTTTGGACCTCAATCCTTACAGAGGTTGCAGATCAGATATCCTGAATATCAGATATTTACATTACGATTCATAGCAGTAGCAAAATTACAATTACAAAGTAGCAATGAAATAGTTTTATAGTTGGGTTCACTACAGCGTAAGGAACCTTATTAAAGGGTTGCAGTTGTTTAGGAAGGTTGAGAACCAGGGAGGCTTTCTCATTATCAGCATGATGTTAGGCTCAGTTAGGTCAGTTTGAAAACATAAAAAGTTATTTACTTTGGGGAATCACTGACATTTCCAGCTTCCATATCCCCTCTCCCAGACTTTAATTATAGAAGTGTGATTATAGGGATGGAGAGATGGCTCAGAGGTAAAGAACACTGGCTGTTCTTCCAAAGGCCCCGAGTTCAATTCTCAGCAACCTCATGGTGGCTCACAACCATCTATAGTGAGATCTGATGCCCTCTTCTGGCCTGCAGGCACACATCTCTTAATTATTACAAGTCCTGACAGTAGAACCCAGACACGAGGAACTGCATTTGAGAGGCGGCTTTTACCCTACATCATATGGGCCACTCCTGTGTGGGTGGCAGGCACAGCTCACTGTAAGGTAATCCTGTGTTTAATGGCTGTAACAGCACACGTGAAGCTCACATTAAGTTACATCTCTGCATACTGTTCGCTGTGTATCATCTTCAGCAGTGGCTTAGGATGGGGCGGTGGAGGGCTGTCTTCTCGTTGGATTGTTTGAATAAAGAACAGCACCACACCCAGGGGAAATGAGAGTCTCTGCTTTTTGGAAAAGACAGTTGCAGAGGCTACGCATGGAATCCTGTGAGGTGTTCCTCTAGCTGAGAGTAGAGTGAACTGTTCTCCATCACAGGTTTATTTGGTTACCACTGAGCCATACAACCATAAAACGAACTACAATCCCCAAAGCCTGCGACATCTTGTATTCAGAGCTCATTTGAGGGTACAGCATGACATCCACATTGCTTCCTTCTGGTAACTGGGGTGTTTGTCGAGCCCTTGGCAGGAGGATTTGCTTCTTGATTAGAGGAGAAACATCGCTCCCACTGATGTCTTGCTCTGAACACGCATCCTCAGAGCCTGGGGACTTTTGGCTTTGCTCTTGTGTGCTTTCCAGCATCGTCCCTGCTGGACCACAGCTTTGGGAGTTTGCGTGGTTCATTTTCTTTCTTGAGTCCATTGTTTTCCATGCAGGGTCATTTGTAATTTTCCCAATGCTGATCGAATACTCTGATTGCCTCTTGTTCAGAGCAGCCAGGTCTTACTTTGTTCACGTGAGACTGTTTAAATTTTTTCCCAAGGTACTCAGAAGTTTCTTTGCATTCTGTTTCCTCTGGGGCCAGTGTGCTCTTTGCTCATCCTGACCCTTCAACATTGTACTCTGGATTTCATCAGTAACTCACAAGCTCTGGTTTTGTCTTTTTTTCCCCCCTAAATGCAATTGTGTTTGATCTCTGCAGGTGCAGCATTCCCAAAACAGGCCTTGTCTTAAGAAGCAGGCTGCTTAGCTCTCCATCCCCGGTGATGTCAGAGAAAACGGGCAGACCCTCCCGAGGGGGTCCTAAATAAACCCAGGGATCTCGGCCCCTGCAAGGGTCGCATATCAGATGTCCCGTATATCAGCTATCCACACTAACAACCCATAACAGTAGCAAAATCACAGTTACAAAGTAGCAACAGACATCATTTTATGGTGTTTTGGGGGTGTGATCACCACAACATGAGGAACTGTATTAAGGGGTCGCAGCATTAGGAAGGTTGAGAACCACAGCTCCAAGTCATAGGGACCGTTTTCTCTGCTACG
Source organism: Acomys percivali (assembly GCA_907169655.1). Classification (NCBI taxonomy): domain Eukaryota; kingdom Metazoa; phylum Chordata; class Mammalia; order Rodentia; family Muridae; genus Acomys; species Acomys percivali. The sequence goes on from OU015750.1 coordinate 106,774,240, forward strand.
GCTCCTGGCTTCTAAGGATTCTCTCTGTTGGGAAATGAAAGTGAGGAGGGTGGCAGGGCTTGGCACCGAGTGCTCACAGCACCGTTCACCTTTGCCTCTTACTACATCACCAGAGATCCTCTGTGGACCACTGCGTGCCCTTCACTGACTGCATTTGACTGTAAGGCCCCGTGGTGGAAAGCGATCCCTCGCCACCAGAAGCCTAGGCTGCAGTTTCCCGTTTTGATCCTTGCTGTTGATGTGACTGTATATTTTTTTTATCCTCTCTCTTCCAAGCTGTCCTCAAACTTTGTGGTCCACCACGTGCTTCTTTTCCTGTTCCTGACGTTGTTTTGTTTTATTTGAAGTCTCACTGTTGTTTTGGCACAAGCCGGGGAGGGTGGGGGCTGGAAGGTGTTCTGTCAGCCCTGGGGAGCTTGAGTGAGAGGAATCTGCTTGGTATTTCACTGTGGTGAGTTTTGGGCTTCTTTGGGAACTTCCTTTCAAACACCCTGGGCCTCTTTACAGAGGGAGGAACACTCAAGACTGACCACCTGCAGAAGGGCCTGTTCTTCTTCTCGCTCACCATTATGTACCCCAGCTGTGTGTCTGTCAGCTGGGCTCTGATGTGTTTGAGAAGGCAGCATACGGACTGTGGGAGAGTTTTGCTTGAATTATTGGAGAATAATATCTTTTTTATAGGATGGTAATTGTGCAACAAACACACGCAGGGCATGCTTGGACAGAGAGGGAACTCAATCCTTAATGTAGTCTTTGAACGGCACCGTGGTTCCTTATTGCAGTAGGAAGCCAGGGCTGCTGCCTTCCGGGTTTGGGCCTGCTGCCAAGTGCACATGCAAATAAGGGGTGAGGCCTTGACCCTCAGACCTTCATTCTATGGGGTACATTGAACTATCCCTGTTTGCCATTTTTCCAGGGAGAGAGGACTCAAGGGAAGGTCACATGGTAGAGGCAGAAGAGTGTAAGTTTTCACACAGGCTTGTTCTTTGGTTAGTTCATCTCTGGGTCTTATGCAGAATATGTAATTGGAACTGGGTTTGGCTCAAGTTGGTATAAACTTCTAGTCTGGCATGCACATGGCACTAGGCTTGATTGTCTTTACCAATCAATCAACTAACCAATCAATCAATGATAATGGGATAAGGTTCTGTTTAGTCTGTGTTTTCCCTGCTCCTGTCCATTGATTTATAAGGTTGGCTCGTTGGGGACGGCTCATTAGCGCCATGGTAATTGCTAGGTTTGGCTAGCGCTGGAGGTCCGTCTGGTTTTGCCTGCAGCTGAGTCTTGGCGTGTAGGTTGTGTTAACAGCAGCCATCCTTGTGTTGTGGGCATTTTTAGCAACTCGTTCTAAGCCCTGGGTTTTCTAATTGGTCCATTTACCAGAGTGATTCTAATTTTAAATAATAGTCTTTAAAAGAGCATTAAATTAAAAAAAAAAGGTATAAATGTGTAGCGGGAGAGGAAAATAGACTAATTAACCTTAACCCAAGCAAGATACTTTCATTTATAATTTTCTTTCTAAATTGCAAAAAAACAAACAAACAAACAAAAAAACAAAAAAAAACAAAAACAAAAACAAAAAAAACCCAAAAGAAGCCTTCCAAAAAAACCCCCAAACATCTGATCTTATTTGGAAAAAAAAAAAAAAAAAAAGATAGTTAAAGGCAAAAATGCATCTTAAACTTTGTTGAACATATACCCTGCCACGAGACCGTCTCTGTGTGGAAACTGAGCAGCCTCTGATGGTTTCACTGGATGCTTTCTCAGCATGTTGCTTCCCCTCTATGGGTTAAATGTGACTGTCACTGGGTCTGAAGCTGTCCTCTGATAGATAAGAACATTACCCTGGTCATGTTGTGGCATAAAAGAAACCCTCCTAGCCAGTGGTTCTCAGCCTGTGGGTTGAGACCCCCTTAGGGTTGCATATCAGATATCCTGCATGCTGGGTATCTACAATTCCTAACAGTAGAAAAATTACAGTTATGAACTAGCAACAAAAATAATTTTGTTTGGGGGGGTCACCATAACAGGAGGAAACTGTATTAAAGGGTCACACTGTTAGGAAGGTTGAGAACCACTCCTCCTAGTACTAATTTGCCTAACAATACTTTTTTCCTTGTTGTGAGGAAGATTGAACTCAGATCCTTGTGAGTGTTAGGAAAGTCTCCTTTCCTACCTCTGAGCTATGTTCCGAGCCCTTTATTGTTATTTTCAAATAACTGATTTTTAAAATCTTTCCAGTGTTGGAGACTGAGCATAGGTCCTTGTGCGTTCTTTGGTAGGCATTCTACCACTAAGCTCCACCCCCAGCATTTTTATATTTTTACACGCGCCTTTAATCCCAGCACTCAGGAGGCAGAGGCAGGTGGATTGCTGTGAGTTTGAGGCCAGGCTGGTTTACAAAGTGAGTATAGGACAGCCAAGGCTACACAGAGGAACCCTGTCTTGAACCGCCCCCCC
>OU015750.1:106791699-106823001 GCA_907169655.1 Acomys percivali
AGGCGCCACCTGGCACAGGATGAGCCTCTGTATGTGCCTCCAGCGGGCATCATTATTAGCCATCTTTCTCCATCTCGGCTTGCTCTCACTAGTGGGTGTGGTGTCTGTCTTTGTCTCCTTGGAAATGAATTCCACGTGTTCCCCAAACCCCTGGTAGAGCTCCGATGCTTGCTCCTTGCAGAAGCTGATATTGCTTTTGTGTGTGTGTGTGTGTGTGTGTGTGTGTGTGTGTGTGTGCTTTGTTTTCTTCTTTTAAACTGGTCCAAACCATTTCTTCCTTTAGTTGAACACAGCAATCTAAGTGGTGATTGCGTCTAAAAGCTCCATTTCAGGTACATTTAGTGGATTTAAAAATTTTTAAACTAAGATCTTCTGACAGTCTTTTTCACAGCAGTGTTTGGCTTCTATGCCAGGTAACACCTCATTTATTTGTATCATTGATCAATTCCTCCCGTTGCCTTTTCTCTCCTCCTAATCTAAACCCTGCAGTACGGGATGGACCTTTGGCTTAACCCTAGCACCGTGTTTGTAAAACGGGTTCTGATGTCCGTTGCCTCTTGGTGCATTTTGCTTTTTCCATGACAGTAGAACAAGATAGAAACATCTGCATAACCCCTGGAAGCTGGAGCCAGTGCCTCTCTCTACAGAAGTAATTGATGAACTGAAGCTAGCGCAGTGTCTGTCAAGTGTTTCTCTCACCTTCTGGAAAGACAACACTATCTGCTTTGTGGCCTTCATTTCGGGGCTTGTTAGCATTGTTTAAACTTTATCTCAGACTCTGTGGTATTGCTCCCCCCCCACCTCCCATCTTACTAAGACCTTCTCAGACCTTCTCAGTGAGCTGGTACCACTTTATCTTACTCAAATTCTTTCTTAATGGGAAGAAATGAAAAAATGTTTATGAAAGGCATTTGGGAGAGAATTCAGTGTAAAACTTACAGATTGTTTACTTTTAGAAGCACAATACATTTTGCTGACAAGTATATAAACACAGGGTTTCTTTTTCCTAAGCACTTGCTTTGGATAAAGGTCTAGTTGAAAGTAGCATGGTGTCCTCAAGTGTCGAGAATGGCATTGACCAAGTCACAGTGACACTGAAGCACTGTATGTTGCGTTGCAATAAAAATAGCACTTGATGGCTGAAGAGATGGCTCAGTGACTGCCTGCCAGTCAAGGACTAGAGTGAAGGGCTCAGCCCTGAGTAACAGGGCAGGCACTCCATAAATGTCTTTTAACACCAACTCTGAGAGATCTGACACCTGCTTATAGCCTCAGTGTGTGTACACAGGCGTACACACCCACACATGTACAAACAGGCACACACTCACACAGGCATATGCACACAAATAAAATTAATCTTTTAAGAATAGTGTCTGTTGAGGGGTCCTGCTCAAACTATGGCACCAGCCAAGGACAATACGTGCAGTAAACTTCAAACCCCTACCCAGATCTAGCCAATGGACAGGACATTCTCCACAGTTGAGTGGAGAGTGGGGACTGACTTTCAAACAAACTCTGGTGCCCCATATTTGACCACATCCCCTGGATGGGGAGGCCTGGTGGCACTCAGAGGAAGGATAGCAGGCTACCAAGAAGAGACTCGATACCCTATGAGCATATACAGGGGGAGGAGGTCCCCCTCAGTCACAGTCATAGGGGAGGGGAGTAGGGGGAAAGCGGGAGGTAGGGAGGAATTGGAGGATACAAGAGATGGGATAACCATTGAGATGTAATATGAATAAATTAATAAAATATTTTAAAAAATAAAGTACATGAAAAAAAAAAGAATAGTGTCTGAACTAAGGATTCATGCTCTGACCCATAGTTTTTGCCTTGGGATGAACTTGAGCTCAGTGAGTAGAAGGAATGGTACCAGCCAGCTGCTGCAGTTTTGGAATAAGCCTTCCTCCGCTAAACTCTTCTCTGCCTGCCCCTCCTGTCCCCCCTCCTCATGCCCCAGGGCCTCAGCTCTTACTTTCTCAGTTCAGCTCACGACTCGGAAATCATTGTTTCCTCAGGCTCCATCGTGAGACCGCTGGTCAGTCAGAGTGTACTCATTTGCTCTTTGAATAATCAGCGTGTGCTCCGTCTCCAGGAAGGCACCGTAACCACTTTGAAAAGTTTAGGAGAGTAAAACATTTCTATCGCCTACGAGGGCCCATTGATATATGCGAAGTTAACCTTTGCACAATCTGCCAGAATCCCGAGGCGCCGGAGACATGGCGATGGCCGGCATCGGCAGTTGTCCACACATTCCTACGCTGTTCTTCCCTTCATTCACCTGTGTCCGTGTGCATGTGCGTGCAGGTACGTCAGTGTGCGTGTGCATACACATGGAGCCTGGGGGTCAACATCGGGGCCTTCCTCAATTGTTTTCTGCCTTATTTTCTGAGATTTGGGTTCCTCACCGAGCCTGTTGCTCACCGCTGTGGCTAGGCTGGCTGGCCACCAAGCCCTGAGGGACCCTACTGCTCCCGCTTTTCCTGCCCAGCCCTGTTATACAGACCGCTGTGCCCCACATTTTACATGGGTTCTGGTGGTCAAACTTAGGTCTTCGTGCTTGCACCTTACTGACTGAGCCATCTCCCCAGACGTACTCACACCCCTCCCTCCACCATTTTAGAGTCAATACAATAGATCTTCTCATTTAAAACAAATTTCCCACTTTTGATAAACGCTTGGATTGCTGGTATATGGCAGGTTCTGTCTGTGTTCTGTTCTCTTGCTTAAACTGGCGTTTGTGCAGTCACATTAGTTGACTAGTTGTCCCAAATCCTCACTTGTTGTCCCGAGATTACTTTTTTCCCATCCTTATGTTCCGATTTTGAAGAGCTCGCCAGTGTGAAGCTGCACCTGGTAGAGCTAGGATGGCAGGTGCTGCGCATCTGTGATCCTGGCACTTGGGAGGGGAGGGCAGAGGAGGACCAGGAATTCAAGCCTAGTGTTGGATACATGAAGAGTTGTCAAAAAAAAAAAAAAAAGCTAAAGTAAAAGTATACATATATATGTATATAGATACACTGTTTCTATGATGACTGAATGTGTGTACCACTCTCTTTGTAGTTCCCACATCTGCCACAAGTGGTGTTTTAAGCCTGCTATGCTTTGAGCTTATGTTGGTGGGGCTAACAGAGGTGAGAGAGTGTGAGGGATGTCGGGGACTGTGCAGGGACACACCTCGGACTGTGCAAGGACACACCTCTCACTATGGCTCTTCTTCTTCTTCTCCTCGTCTCTTCTTGTCTCTCTCTCCCCTCTGAACAAGCACTGGGGCGGCGATGGTTGTCATGCTTCTGAGTGTGGATAGGGCTAGAAAGAGGAGGACAAAGGAAGGAATAGGTTGGTATTTTCTACCCGGCTCAGCATGGTGTCTTCTGGCTCTGGGATGTGGTGCCATCTCAGGGTGTGGTTTTTTTTTTTTTTTTTTTTTCTGCCTCATCTCTCTCCCATAGGCCTGGCATACTGCTATAAAATATGGTATGTGTTATATACACAGCAGAGGCTTCCCTCCGAAACTAAATGCAATGGCCAGAGCACTGATACCGCTGTCTGTTTGGAAGTGAGGAGGGATTTCTCCTTTGCAGGTCTCTAATGAAGAGACCTCTACCTATCATCCATGGAGCCAAGAAGGCAGCCAGGTCGGTGAGTATTGGTCCAGAAGCCAAACTTTAGACACCAGTGCAAAATCAGCTTACTTGATCTCAACTAGGGATGAGACAGGACTCATAGAAGAACCTTCTCGTGTGTGCTAGGAAACATGATGTTAAATTACAAAGCAAACACAGGGATCAAGGAAACCAAGTATGATGCCAGATGTGAAGGCTCAGGGCTTTAGGGCAAGCACCCCAAGAAAACCAGGCATAAACTTCTGGTGTTTCTGACCAAGCATTGTAATCTAGTAGTGTTGCATTGTGGGTTATATCTGGAGGGTGAGGACAGTCCTACTTTGTCCCCAGGAGAAGTGTCAAAGAATTTGTAGATTGTTTATTTGTTTGTTTGTTTTGATTTTTTGAGATAGGGTCTTGCCATGTAGCTTCGGTTGGCCTTCTGCCTGTGCCTCTGTTCTCCCAGTGCTGGGATTACAGGGGATGCCTTAGAGCTGGGCAGTGGTGGCACACGCCTTTAATCCCAGCACTTGGGAAGCAGAGGTAGGCGGGTCCCTGAGTTCAAGGCTAGCCTGGTCTACATAGTAAGTTCCAGGACAGGCAAGGCCGTTAAACAAGAAACCCTTTCTCAAACAAAACAAAACAAAACAGCTGGGTGGTGGTGGCCACACCTTTAATCCCAGCACTTGGGAGGCAGAGGCAGGTGGATCTCTGTGAGTTTGAGGCCAGCCTGGTCTACAAAGTGAGTCCAGGACAGTCAAGGATACACAGAGAGACCCTGACTCGAAAAACAAAACAAAAACAAAAAACAAAACAAAACAACAACAAAAGGCAAAAACCAAACCAAACCAAACAAAACCACTCACAGGACCCTGGTGGAGAAGGACCTATTCTTTCTATTAAGGGTCCCAATGTGAGTAATTTTTGTTTTAAGAGGGATAATGATGCTCATATGACTCAACCTGAAAACTAAGGCCAGGTTCCACTTTTCACAGCCTCTCCTCTTTGGGCTGTGATCTTGGTGACAGCTGGTGCAATGGATGCTGGTTGTTTACAGATTGTAGAAGTGTGAACAAGTGCCTTGTGCCTTGTGCCTTGTGCCTTGAATAGAACACTTTCTTAGCACATACATCTTGAGTTAAATTTAACTCAGCCAACAAATGCCCTGAGTGTAGCCGCTGACGCCACAAAGTGCTAGCTTTTGCAGCCTTGAATTTTGTCCCTTGTGGGAGTCCCAGGGAAAACTGGTTTACTGTGAATGGGAGCAAAATCTGCTGGTAAGACCACCGCTTAGGGAGTGCTGTGGACCCCATGGATGCACCTTGCCCTGCCCCTGGCTGCTGGTGGTTCTCTTGGTTTGTAGTAGTCGGTCAATATGTGTATCGATAGAAGGTTAGAGTGATGCTTGTTATTTTCATTGTAACATGTCATCTCTTTGTCACGAATGGCAGCTCTTCCAACATCTTACAGCTCATTGGGTGACTCTGGTTGGCTTCCTTTTGTGGGGGAACAGTGTGCCAGTGCTGGTGGCGGGAGAGAGGTGAAGAGGGTCAAGGAAGGCATGTAGCTTATCATAATGTAGTCTTACCTAATGCCTAGACTTGGCCTCCTAGTAGCTTAGCTTATTCATTGCCTCTTGACCCTCCCTCTCAAGGGAAATGAGGCTGGCATGCCAAGCCAGCTATCTGCGAGTGGTGATCTTGGAGGGGGTTAGTCAGATACAATAACTCTGAGTCACATGAGGGGGAAGTGATAGAGACCAGAGTCATCTCGTTTCTCACTTCCAGGCCTGGAAAATTTTCCCCATGAATGGCATTGTTTGACTCCCTGGAATTGATAAGCTACTGAGCTGATAACAGGCTAGAGCATCGGTTCTCAACCTGTGGGTCTTGACCCCGCTGGCAGCCCTCTATTTCTAAAAACAATCATATGATGACTGATTCATAACAGCAGCAACATTACAGTTATGAAGTAACAACGAAAATAACTTTATGGTTGAGGGGTCACCACGGCACGAGGAACTGTATTAAAGGGACACAGCATTAGGAAGGCTGGGAACCACTGGCCTAAAGCAAACCCAGGATCTTTAACGCATATTCTTCACAGTGAGTATAGTTTGAAGAGGGCAATTCTTTTCAGTCAGAGCTGCAGGGATGGAGTGTATGCTACCATTCATGAGGCCCTGGGTTGAACCCCCAGGACCTGGGAGAAAAGGACTTTCTCCCTACATTGGGGTGCAACGTCCTCTTTAGAGCTTTCTCATTGGCCACTGTTGATATTTGAGCTGAGTGCTTTGGGTACTGTACCTGGTCACCTGGTAGTGAGTGTTGGGTAAACAGAGGTCCTTAGTTTGGCTTCCTAATATGACTAATGTAGCATGTATTTGTTTAGTATGGTGTGCTGCATGAGTATGCATACTTGCATAGATATGAATGTGCATGTGTGTGCATGTTTGTAGGCTAGAGGTTGATGACGTGTGTCTTCCTCAGTTACTCTCCACTTGCGTTACCGAGGCCCAGTCTCTCACAGATGAGCTAGTCTTGATAACTAGCTTGCCAGGGTGTCCTCTTTCTCAGCCTTTGAGTTCCATAGTGCAGAGGGTCCGAACGCCTGGCTTTATGCCTGTGTTATAAGCGCTTTGTCTATTGAGCCATCTCCTCATCCCTATTATATCAGTTAAATGTACTTTTTTACTTGGTGATACAGCCAAAGGTACAGGTCATATGTACCTTCCAGGTAGGGTGTGGGGACAGAATTTTAAGTACTGTTTAAAATAAAAAGCTAAAAACTTTTCATTTAAAGGGGGAAAAAAAACCCTCAAGGAAGAAAAATGTAGGAAATATTTGTATTAAATCAACGTGATGTCATGTCGACAAGCAGGCTACTCTGGGACTCCACGACTGCCTGGTTTTCACACTGAAAAAGGTGTAAGTAACACTGATTAATGACCATGCTCAAATGTGGTGCCCTTGTGCAGGTACAGGGACAAGCACACCCCTTGTCTCACTGAAAAGCAGAATTGATAGGGTTTTATGGTAGATGAGTTTTCCCTGGCAGCACAAGTTAGTCTAACATGTGCTCAGCTCCGCGGGCCTTCTGGGCACCACCAAAAGAGCTCAGAGGGGACATGCAAAATGTTCTATAGAAGGTAGAGTTTATCACAGAGAAAACAAAGTCCCTCTCAAGGTATGAGACTGGGAAATGACTTCAGGAAGCGTTGTGGAGGAAAGCACTTTTGTGCTGGATAGTTTTGCCCATGTGACATTAGCCAGTCATCTTTGTGAGTTTGAGGCTAGCGTGGTCTACATAGCAAGCTCCAGGATAGCCAGGGCTATCTAAAGCAAGCAAGCAAACAAATAAAATGTTTGTATACATTTATTTATTGTTCGTGTGTGTGAGTGCATACGGACATGAAAGGACCACCCATGGGAGTCAGTTCTGTCTTTCCACTGTAAGTTTCCTGGGAATGGGACTTGGGTTTTAGGGCATGGTGACACGTGCCTTTGCTTGCTGGCTCATAGGGTGTGTGTGTGTGTGTGTGTGTGTGTGTGTGTGTGTGTGTGTGTGAGACAAGATCTCATTCTGTGGGCAGGCTTGATTGAACTCAGAGTCCTCCTGCCTCAGTCTTCCAATGTTGAGATTATAGATATGAACCCTCATACTCGGCTTACGATTGGTTTAGAAGGATCCTACTAGTTCTGCTACCCTGACCCTGCAAGGTGAAAGCCACTGTCCTCATCACACCTCACTATCTAGCTGTGTCCCCATAGAACATACCATGGTCCTCATCAGGAATCTGCCAGTGGTGACTGTTTATAATAAGAGATAGTCCAGCCTCATTCCTGTTTTGAGCACGTCACTTGTTCTAACCACCTAAGCAAGTCTGTTTCATGCTTTGTCTCACCCGGCACTTACAATGATTAATATCATCCCATCTTCTAGTTGAGAAAAGCAGAGGACAGACCCACGCTAACCTCGGTAGTTTATGGACGCTGGGTTTTCATGGCAGAGATAGCCTACAGGCTCCACGGTCATTGCTGTTCTGTCAAGGATGGAGATTGTCTAGTGCATCCTCTGCACCTCGTGTGGTCCATGCTGGGCCCAGAGTCTACGCATCTGAAATATGGAATCTGAAGCCCAGTCTATTTGGGGCATCGCTGTTAGCATTCAGAAAGTTTTAGTGATGTCTATGCAACTATTCCCAACTCTGAAGGCCTCTGCGATCTGAAATGTTGTGGCTCTGAGAGTTTGGGATGCTCTTCCCTGTCTCTCATGTGTGTGAGGCCTTAAGCCCCATCAAGTCTCCCAGTACTCAGGGTTCATGGTGGGAGAGCCAGTGAGCTCAGGAGCCAAGCCTAACCAACACAGCAAAGGCCCTGGCTCTAACGATAATAAATGGATACAAAATGGCAAGCCCTCCCCTCATCCTCCGCAATGTGTTTCACGGCAGATGTGGGGAGTATTTCCTGTTTAATGAATGGGCCATGGGAGCATCTCTAGTGAGCACAACAAACAAAGGTTTCGTTCTCTGTAATCTGAGAGGTCCTAGAAACTGCCAGTTTGCTAAGGATGAAACCCTGATCTGTTGACTCTTCTCTGCATGTGGGCTTGGACTGCTGACTTGGGCTAGGCTGAATGTCCAGTGAGCCTAAGAGACAGGTATGTTTTCACTTCCCCAGTTTACCTGAATTTTCTTTTCTTTTATTAGCTCTTGTGTCTTCTGAACACAGTAGCTATCATTCTCAAAACAGCTGCAACTATGTAACAAAGACCCTTGAGAGCCAGAGCTATTGACCTTCCCTCACAGAAGTAAGGGGTGCAGAGGGTCATTGAGCCTTCACCTGAAACTCCAGCCATCACACTAACTCTTTGCCTCCTGGTCATTTGTATGGAATTCTACCCTAATTTCACAACTCTGGAGTCATATTGACATTGGAGATGTTAGGTTTTTCAGCCTGTAGAATTTAGTTGACGTGAAGGACTCTGTCTACTTAGCTCTTGATAAATCGCCATTTGTGCTGGGGCCAGACTTTTGGGTGGTATTGCTCCTTTTTTTGAGGTGGGGTCATCTGGATTTCTGTGAGCAATCTCTCATATATGCTCTGTAAGTAAGCAATAAACTCAACCCCCCAAGGTGCTATTTACTGGACTCTACTTCGGTGGGGAAAGGTTCCCACACTTGGTGGCAAGGTCTTTGTCAGGCTTGAGTTTCTAGGGAAATGCTTGTGTGTGTGTGTGTGTGTGTGTGTGTGGGTGTGTGTGTGGGTGTGTGTAGTATAGTGTGGTATAGCGTACATGTATGTGGAAGCCAGAGGTTGACATCAGCCATTTTCCTTGGATTGTCTCTGCCTTTTATATTGAAACAACTTGAGTCTGGAGTGTACAAATTTGGCTAGTCTAGCTAGCCAGCTTGCTCTGCCTCCCATGTGGTAGGATTACAGGCAGTTGCTACACTTTCCAGGCTTTTATGTAGGTTCTGGGATCTGAACTCTGATCCTCTCACTTGTGGGCAACCACTTGACTCCTTGAGTTACATCCAAGTCCCCTCCCGCCTCCAATTTACAGATATTTAACACACCAGCTGGGTTTAAAAATAATCTCACCCTGAGTTTGGCTTGCTTGCTCCCTTCTTTTCTTTAACGCCTCACAGCTTGATGAAACAGGGGTATGTGTATAATTTGTACATGTGTGTGGACCCTGGGGCTAGCTTTTTCAATGGACCCCGATTCCATCTAATCAGGAGTGAAAAATAGACTGAAGTCTCAGTACCTTAGTACTGAGTAAATCTGCTCTGTACCTTCTGAGCTGGGGAGAGAATATGTCCTCCTGTTTGCTCCTTTGTTATCTTTGACAGGCAGGCATGTTTCTGGCTCGTGTGTGGAGGTAGACCAGATGCTTCTGGCTCATGTGTGGAGGTAGACCAGATGCTTCCTGGCTTATGTATTGAGATAGACCAAGAGAATGCAGCGGGTGCAGGGACGTTTGTGGCCAGTGACTTCAGCTTCGAGGAGGAGGTTGGGAAGAAGGGAGCAGGCTGCTAGCAGATAATGGCAGGAGGAGTCACACTAATTAGTAGGATTTTTAGAATAACTGCTTAACCTACTGGAAGGTATTCTCATCATCTGCTCCCCCCCCCCTTTTTTTTAAAACAATAGACTGTGCTGAGAGGTGCCTGCCCTCTGAGTAATACATTGAAACAAAAAGAGACCAGTCCATCTGTGCAGGCGATGGAAGTGGGCCCTGAATTAAAAGGAAGGTTGGGCTTTGTAGATCACTGTGTTAATCTCTTCAGAAAATTAGATTCACCGTCTCTGCTTGCACTAATTTAGGAGCCTTGCAACCTGTGCACTATCACCTTAGTATAAAACCCCACCATAGTGACAACTCTGCTAGGTTCCAGTCCCAGCACACTCTTGAGGCAGGACAAATCATAGGCTGAAGTTTGTGGCTGGGTTGGGGTCCCAATTCTCTACTTGATGCCTTACCTGGTTACAAAAGATGCCAAATTTAGCCTCTGTGTCCCCCATTACTAGGAGTCTTTGCTAGGGCTACTCTAGTAGATTCCACGGAGTTTCCACTGTACTAGGTTTGCACTTTGCCCCCCAAAGGCTTCCCAATTCCTGTCATTTCTTCTAGTATTTTCTCCCCCTTCCCGCAATCCGATCCTTCCTTTTCTCAACTCTACCTGTCCCTAGTCCACCCACACAATCTATTCTCTTTCCCCTTCCCAGGGAGATACGTGCATCCCGCCCCCACTCTTAAGACCATCAAAGAGACCAGAGAGACTTCGTCTAGCAACCAACAACCAAACATTAGGCAGAGCTTTGGGAGTCCCACAGAGGAAGGGGAGTCCTGAGGGTCAGGGACATGCACCATGAGATCGGCCCACAGAATCAACTGACTGGGACTCACGGGAACTCACAGAGATACTGAGCCTGTGGGGGTCTGACCTAGATCCTCTGCATATATCTTATGGCTGAATCAATAGGTTGGTGTTCTTGTGGGACTCCTAACAGTGGAAGTGGGCTGTCCCTGACTCTTTTGCCTCGTCTTGATGTGATGGTATGGGCCTGGTCTTAGTGTAGCTTTTTATGCAGGTGTTTTGGTTAGTGTCCCTGGGAGGCCTTTTCTGAGGGGAGACTGATATGGGGGTGGAGGAGTGTGGGGGTTAGGACAGAGGAGTCTGGGGGAGAAGGGAAGTGAAGGGGACAGGCTACAGGGAAACTGCAGCCAGGACGTAAAATATGAGAGAAGAGTTTTGTTTTGTTTTTTTTTTTTAATCAAAATTATTAAATAAAAAGAAAACCCCAAATGGAACCAAACCAAATGGAGAGGCTGAACAAAACACTTTAGTTACATTTTACATTTAGATCCAGGCAGGCAGGGTAGGGTCACTTTCTCCCAGCACACATGGCTACTGTTAATAGGCCACACTTTTGTGAGCAGTTTTCCTAGAAGATTTTTGGTTTTTCCAGACAGGGTTTCCCTGTGTAGCCTTGGCTGTCCTGGATTCACTTTGTAGACCAGGTTAGCCTTGAACTCAGAGTTATCCACCTGCCTCTGCCCCCGTGAGCCACCACGCCCCACTAAGTTATTTTATCTTAAACCCTATGTGTAGGTTTCTTTTCAATAGCATGACTTTTAAAAAATACACATTTCATGTCTTGCACAGTCATATCACAATTTACTTATTATAAAGCATGTTTATAAAGTACTATTATAAAGCATTCTATTGAATTTCACCATAGAGGTTGTAGGGACTGGAGAGATGGCTCTGTGGTGAAGAGCACTTTCAGAGAACGGAGTTGTTTCCCCAGTGCCCACCCCAACAGCTCACAACTGTCTGTAATTCCGCCTCCAGGGGATCTGATGCCCTCATCTGGCCTCTGAAAGCATGCATATGCACATGTGCATACAAACAGGCAGACAGGCAGATGCACGATGCATACACATCAACTTAAAAGCTTTCAAAGTGTAGGTCCAAATGCATTATCTTTCATTATTGTCAAAGTACATTTAATTTGGATGTATTAACTTAGAGGAAACAATTCTTGGGAAGGAAGGCTTTTGAAGAATTAGTTTTAAATTTTAATGTTTGCCATATAATACTTGTTTATTCTTAGAAAAGTATTTAGTTGTTAAAGTAATGAGGTCTGGGCAGCAAGATCGCTCAGTGGGTAAAGGTACCTGAATTGCTGAATTGCTGAATTGCTACATTCAACCCCCAGGACTCACACTGTAGAAGAGAGGCACTTCCACAGGTTGTCCATTGACCTCCACATGTGTGCTGTGGTTTGTGCACACACATCCAAGGGCACACATGCATATGTGTACACAGACACACACACAGATTTTTAAAAGTTAACAAGGGTTTCTTGTTATAGGATGCAAGAAAACACTTGAGCCTTGTAAATAGGGTAACATTTGAACCTTATGAATATGTATGATATAAACCTCATTTCCATAATGATCAACTCCTTTAGGTGTTTTTTTTTTTTTTCTTTTTTCTGCACATCTGAGATCTTTTAAACACTCAGAAAGTTTCTGTTTTGAAATTTAGATTTGCTCTGGCCTTAAAGTGGCACAGCCTATTTAATTTTGACTTTTATTTGACTTAGAGATTTTTAAGTCATTTCTGGTTTGCCCTAAAAGTTAAGAATGTGCTTCTCACTCAGCATTTAGCAGCAATTTTTGGGACTTACGCAGTGTGGCCCCTGTTACCTCCAAGGCCGCCTCAGAGCTAGAGGCAGGAAGCTGTGACCAGCCAGCAGTGTAGCTCTTCATTGCCAAACAGCCCTGGTGCTGTGGCTTGCTCAGGCATCCCCTGGAGCCGGAAGCAGCCTGGCTTGGGAAATGCCTCAGAGAGGTGCCTGAGGGCTACAGGCAAGAACGCCTGACAGTTTTGTCTGATGGGCAGGGATCACATTCAGGGTGGTCTTATTTCCTTATTTGCATATATTCTCTGTACAAAATAATGGACTTCTTGTTGGTATTTGATCTTTTTGATCATTTATTATAATTCCCATTACCCCCTTCCTGCTCTTCCTCCTGGTAAGACCCTTTTTCTTCACAAATAGCCTCCTTTCTAGTTTCATGACTCTTTTTTTTCTTTCTTTTTTAATGTCTAGATTGCACTTATGAGAAAGCATGTGACTTTCATGACTCTTTTTTTTTTCTTTTTTAATGTCTAGATTGCATTTATGAGAAAGTATGTGACATTTTGTCTCTTGAAGTCCGGGCTTATCTCACTTGACACGGTGGTCCCCAGTTCCATCCGTGCTCCCACAAGTGACGCGATTTCATTCTTAATGCTAATAAAACCCCATCGCATGCTTTTCTCTGTGACTGAGTTGAACGGAGGGCTGCCTGTACAGGCATGGGTGTGGTACTGTCCATCAGAGCATGGCTACCACCAGAGGCTACATCACTGAAGGCAAGGACTTCCTCTGCCCCAGCAGCCCTCCACTGCCTGTAGCTCCCCTGGGCAGGCTGTTTCCCTTGGTCCTCTCTCCTATCTGTGACTAAATATTGGTGGGCCCTGTCTCCCACGGACCCTGTGCGGGCACCCACAGCTTCCCACAGCCTCTGGGTCCACTGGCTTTTCACTTTTTTTCTACCCTTTCTCCCACAATTAGATTTTGTTTTATCCTAGAGGAATTTCTACACCATATTTTACTATTTCACACCTTCCGTCCCTTCTCCCGTAGTTGTGGAAACCGTCGCAATTATGCTTTTGTGAACATGTGTGCTTCCACTGTGTAGAATATTCATATCCTTGATTACAATCAGGATGACAAGTTTCTAGTCTTGACTAGGCATTTAAGTAAAACAGTGTTTTTCATGGACTGACATGTGTGAACACATATGCCATTTACTCCCACCTTTTATTAAGAAAATTTTCAATTTTTTAAATATAAAAAGGGTCAAAAGAACTATATAGTGAGAACCCATCAACTTGCCACTTAAATTCTATAATTGTTAGCATTTCTATGATATTTGCTTTTAACTGTACACTTTTGCATTATATGCTTTGGAAGCAAACACTTCCCAAGTAGCAAATTTACATGTTTCTCAGGGAGCTTTGCCAAGGAGTTTAATTTTAGATGCCCGTTATCGCATATGCCCCGTTACACCATCTTGTAATGAAACAGTGAAAAGACAGTCTCTGATTTGAAAGTGTGCTGGGTTTTGGAATTTTGGGGTGGAGACCTCTAGTGAGAGCGTTTTATTGGCCTCCCATATCTGCGGAGCTTGAAAAAGCTGTCTTGCATCACTTGAAACTCCAGCAACTTTGTATATGGGCAGAGCTAAGGCTACCAGGGTGGCTCCCGCAATAGCCACAAGTCTGCTTGAAACGTCTGACCGTAGCTGGCAGCGCTTCATCATTGCAGATCGTTCTGATATAGAAGGACCTACTGACAAAACGTATCATGAGATCAGAGTTACCTTCAAACCTAGAGGCAGGGATAATACATAGATGCCAGACATTGACTTTGGGGTCTCCTTTTGATCTCTTTCCACTTTATTTTGAGGCAGGGTCCCTCACTGAACTTGGAGTTTATAATTTTGGCTAGACTGGCTATCCAGTAGACCCTCAGATTTCCCCAATCTCCAACTCCTCTGACTCTAGACATGTGCTGTCACACTCAGCCCCTCCTGCTGTGTACACCCTTTGCCCACTGAGCCACCTCCTCAGCCCTATTCTTTCTTTATTTACTTATTTTTTTTTATTTTTTTTTTAGTAACAGCAGGGATGCTGCTCGGTTTAAAGGAACTGGAGGTCAGTGACTTAGTGGTATGAGCATCGTCATCCTTCTCTATTTACCTAGGACCTTTCAAAAACACCTATTTGGGGAATTCTCAAGTTTTCTGTTCTGTGACTCCGCTTCCATGGCAACCCTCTTAGTCAGAGGCTGTGGTTACTTGGGTGTGTGTCTTCGCTCCAGTGCTGACCAGCTCTGTCACCTTGTGCCTTCACTTATGGCCTCTGCTAACTACTATTTATCTATGAGACAGAATCACACTGTGTAGTCCAGGCTACCCTTCACCTCCTGAAAAAAACATTTATTATTTTTTTGCCCCAACCTCCAAGGTGCTGGGCTTGCAGTTGTGTGCCACTATGCTGGGCCAAGACATCAGTTTTTAAACCTATAGTATGAGGTAGATAAATTGAGTTTTGTTTTTGTTTTTTGGTTTTTTTGTTTTGTGTTTTTTTTAAAGATCTGCTCTGCCAGTCTTAAACGTTTTTGGCTCTGTGTTAATTTAAATTTTTTGTGTGGTAGTTCTACTTGCTTTATAAATATTAGACTTATGACTCTATGCAATGCTTTTTTATTTGCCAATTGAGATTAGGGAACATCTCCTCAAGTGTGGGCTAAGCTATGTAAAATATTGTTTTTATATGTGTTTATTGGTTTTATATGTGTAAATGTGTACATGTCAATAAGGTATGTGTTAAAACCCAAGTAGGGAGTTACAAGTTTATCTGAGTGTAGTAGAATCTGATCCTTAATGACGCCACATTAGGCTCCATATTTAGCTCCATTCACTTTCTAAAAATTATTTGTAACGTGCACACATGCTACAAGGGGCAACGTATGGCAACAGTTCTTACCTTCTACCCACATACATTTTATTTTTTGAAACAGGGTCTCTGTGTAACGGCCATGACTGTCTTGGAACCCACTCTGTAGACCAGGCTGGCCTCGAACTCACAGCGATCCCCGCCACCATGGTGAGCTCTAGAACACATGCGTCTTAGTCTTAACATGTAGGATTTTTGTTTCTTCTAGGGGAGTGTAACCCCAGAGAGTTAAGCACAACAACAGAGATGTAATTCTGTTCTATTCAGCACCCAGCCAGCAACGTAATATAAAAACAGCAATCTAATATAAAAAAAAAATGACCCAAAAATCTTGTATATTTTTTATATTTAACACCTTTCACTAAAGCTTACAGTGAGCCTTAAAAAATACACTGCCTCTTTTGTATAACTTTAATTTACAGTAATTTAATGCATATTCTTGATAAAAATGGCTCTGCATTTAGGTTACAAGGCCTTTGAGTGTAAGACTGTTGCTGAGCTAACTTAAAAAAAAAAAAAAAAACAGGTTCCAACAAAGAAGGCAGAACGAGGGTATAATCCGATATTCTGCAAATCATACCATCGTTTTCCAAGGGCTGCTCTTAAGGCACAGTTTTTATGGCCATAGCATTCCATCTGTGGTTTTGACTGCTTCCCCAAACACAAGGATGGTAGGTGTGTATTCTCAGCGCTACCAGGCTTTTAAAAAGAGGCCAGGGCAGCCCGGGTGTGAGTAGGGCTTTATTCGGAAAGCCTTGGAGCCAGGCTCCTCTGGAACGTCAGTGGTCATGGTGGATTGCTGGCCCAACAAGGGCCTAGTCATGGGCAGCCCCGTGTCTCTGAAGCATGCGTGGTGGCAAGCTGTCCCGGGTAATCAGTCCAGGCAGCGCATGGAAAAACCACTTTCTGGTTAAGTCTGCCTCATGCTGTTCCATCAATGGAAAAAACTGAACATGATGGGGGTGTGTAGGGAGCGAGCAGACAGAAATACACCCAGCGTTGCACAGGATCCGGTTTTAGCTCTCGGACGGCTGAGCAGTCCAAGTGTAGACACCGTTTCCTGGCTCAGCAGGGCAGAAGGAAGTCAGACCCTGGCTTCTAGCTGGGTGAAACGTTGTTAACCAAAAGCTCCCGAGGACAACTGGCCGCAGCCACAGTTCTGACCAAGGTAAGGCTATAAAAATATTTATTTCTATGCTCCTGAGTTGGAAGTTAATTTATCCGGGAGATAACGTTTTTTCTGAAAGCTTTTCCTTGGCAGCACATCCTTGAGTCTTTGTCTCATGTTAATTTATACTCAGCACACGTTACTGAACCGAGAGGAATTAGTATCTAAAAGTTTAGTGCATATGTGCTTTCAGACACCTCCGGGTGATGTATTACAGTTGCTTTAGGATATTTTATGAACTGAAAATTCTCCAAGCTGATTTGTATGGACTGTTTTTCCTTCCAAGATATTGTAACAAAGTGTCATTTCTCCGTCTGATTTGTTAAAATGTGAGTGACTGTTGCTTACCTTTGCAAGTCAATTTTTTGTGGTGTGGGGTGTGGAGCAGGGAACTGAAATGTGACCGAGATTGTATTTTTTTTGTCGTTTCCCAACTATTATATTAAACGCAGCTTTTAGTCGAGTAAGGGTTTACTTTCTATCTTGTAACTTACTGCCCACTGTTCAGTATTATTTGTCCTTAGGCTTGTCTTAAATTTTGGGGAGAACAGAACTGTAGCCTGGATGGGAGGTCCTCAGTTTAAGCAGAGTGAGGAGGGCTCTGGGTGGTGGCATTCATTAGAGCTTGAACTCCAAGCACACACTGTCCCAGCTGAGGGCGTGTGCTGACAGCAGGACAGAGAAACTTGAGCTTGGGTCACTCTTGCCTGGTCTGCCATTCATTGCGCCCAGTGTGTAATTCTGAGAAAATTGGTGGGTGGAGAGATGAAAATAGGAAGGTTTTTTTTGAAGTCATAACTTGGAAGTGTATTTATAGGATATCTGGAAAGTAAGGGTTCGTCTGCAGGCGTGCTGGTGTGTTTTCTAGTGTGTTGCAACCTCTTACTGTGGCCTTAAGTCAGGGCTAGGGATTCCGCCAGTCTGTTTGCTTCAACTAATAAAGTTGCTGTGAGCAACTAGGGGTTGTGCAGTGTGAATGTTCATTTTTAGCAGTAAGGGGGCTCTCTCCCCGTGGGTGTGGTGGGCACTCTCACTCAGTCCTTTGTAGAAATGTCTGTGGGAGGGTGGCGGCATGGGGGCGAGATGCAGGTCAGTTACTCCCCACAGAATAATTGGTCACATTGTTGATTCCTTTTAATCTCTGAAATGTTGCTCAGACAGCAGAGGCGGGGACAGCTCCGAGCAGGGATTCCCAGCCTCGTTCTCTGCTGAGTTGGACACTTGGCACTGGCTTTGGTTTTCGTAGGCTTACGGGCAGATCTGAAGCTTGCTACATAATCCAGTGACTCAGGTCCACAAATTTCGATGGTGGTGCGAAGATATTCAGAGAAAACCATCAGCACTGACTGTCAAGCCTTCTCAGGCCATGTTTGATGGAGTAAGTTTGTGTTGAATGGAGCCCCACTTTCTATGGAGTTGCTCTGAGGTCTCTACAACTCCTTTGAGACAGGAATGTGAAATGAATGAATGAGCGAACCCAGAACTTTTTTAAAAAAAGATTTATTTATTTATTATGTACACAGTGTTCTTCTGCTTGCATGCACACCTGCAGGCCAGAAGAGAGCATCAGATCACATTATAGGTGATTGTGAGCCACCATGTGGTTGCTGGGAATTGAACTCAGGACCTTTGGAAGAGCAGACAGTGCTCTTAACCTCTGAGCCATCTCTCCAGCCCAAACCCAGAATTTTGTTCCTTAAGTCACCAAGGTACTTTCCCAGATCTGTGCAAGCCTCCAGGTTTTTCCTGCTCCATAAAGTTCACTTACATGTGGTGATTAAGAAATTGAGTTCGTGTGACCTTATACCTCAACTGCTAGATTTCTTAGAAAATTATTTCCAGTTCACAGAGCATTCCGAGCTGAGGTCATGTTGGACATACTTTTACCTTTTAGGAAATAGCATTATCTCCTTTGAAGTTAAACATGTCGTAGATACAGGCCAAGAAACTGAGAAAGCTTTGTGAGAGATAGGAAAAGGTAAGTGTTTCCAATAGAAGGGACTGAAAGAAATCATCAATATTGAAGAGAATAAAAGTAGTTAGGATACCTAATGCATGGAGCTAATAGCTGGATTTTAATAGCAGTGGTTGGATATATTTTTCATTACTTGGTCATGCTTAGTGAGCTACAGAGATAGATCTCTGATGATTCTGTCCCGGTATAATTTTATTTTCTGTAGTTCTGGGGTTAGAATCCAGGGTCTCTTGTGTACTGGGTAGGTACTCTGCCGTTGAGCTATATATAGCCCTGGCTTCCCAGACTTCCTTCAAACAGGCTAAGAAGTGTTGGGAAAATTTAAATGTGTCCCCAAAATCTATTTTCTGTTCTTCCTCCTCCCTCCCCTTCTCTTTATAGTCTTCCTGGATCTTTTTGTTGTTTCATTTAGTTTTTTGAGACAGGGTCTCTCTATGTAGCCTTGGCTATCCTGGGTCTCATTATGTAGACCAGGCTGGACCCAAACTCTGTCTCTGCCTTCTGAGTGCTAGGACTAAAGCTGTGGACTAAGTTAGTGTTGAGTGGAGCCTGGCTTCCCCAGCTCTTTACAGTCCATAGCTGTGGAGACAGGAGCTGAAACGAATCTCAGATAGCTTTATGCACTAGAACCCTGAAACCCCACAGCGCGGAGCTGACATGGCCAGAATGACAGGAACAGTTATTTGCCCGGAGATATATATGGAAGGAGGTAGGGTATCTGTGGCTGAGCTGGGACGGAAGTCAGGACATCTTGTTAATTCTACTCTTGCGCTATTTAAAATTTGGGAATGCTTTGGGATATCTGTGCCTGCGTATGTATAGTCAGCTAGACCTATATGTACAGATGTGTGTATGCACATGTACACATTTTTACATGTGCACATGCTTTCGCATCTCTCTCTCCTGCCTTCCTCTTCTCCTCCTCCTCCTGCTCCATTTTCTTCTCTTCATCTCTTCACAAATCTTATCAGCTCAGGCAGATCTAAATGTCTATGCAGAGGAAGGGTTTTTGCCTTTTTACTGTGTAACAACAGTTCAAAGCGCTGCTCAAACCATGGCCCTCATCTTTGTACCGTTGCCACGGAGAACTTGTGGCTCATACAAGTTACCCCAGCCTACTCCATACAGCGGCTGGGACTGACATTTTTGTGTCCCCTTCCCCATCTGTAACTAAGAGGTGGCATTTTTTCTTTCTTTCTTTGCTTTGTTGCATTCGTTCCCCTTGCTTTCTAATGAACACGTTCATTTTTGCTCATGGTGTTGAAGTCTGTGAAATCTAAGAACAGGACACGAAGAGGCAGCCTCACCGTTTTTCTTACAGTAATGGATTAAGTGGTGCTGTCGTGAGAAACCCCTCATATCTGTGGGTGTTAGAACAATTCAGGGAGAAGGGCCTGGGCCCGCACAAGGTACTTGCTAGGTGCCGCTTCCCACAATACCGTATATTGGCAGATGCAATTTCAACATGGATTTTGGAGGGGGCAAAATTGTCGTTCTTTGTTTTCTTTGTTTGTTTTCTTTCGGAGACAGGGTTTCTCTGTGTAGCCTTAGCTGTCTTGGACTCACTTTGTAGACCAGACACTTTGTAGACCAGGCTGGCCTCCAGCTCACAGAGATCTGCCTGCCTCTGCCTCCCAGAATACTGGGATTACAGGCGTGTGCCATGGTGCCTGGCTTCAACATTGTCATCCTTTAGGTGGAGGAAGCCCCCTGCTTGGTGAGCCAAAATTAGAATGTTAGTCATGTTTCTCTGGGGTGAACTTAAGGCTTTGGGCCCCCTAAGCACTTATAAACTCTGAAGACTACAAGTATGAAATCGTAGCATAGCAAGGCTTCCTTTGGAGATGCTGGGGAGAACCTTGCCTTGATTATTTCAGCTTTTTGTGGAGGCCACTAACTCTTGGTGCCCTTGGTTTGTACCTACATGACTCACTCCAGTCTCTGCCTGTGTTCTGTGTTCTCATTCTGATAGAGTCTTTTTAGGGTTTGTTGTTTTTTTTTCCCCACCTGAAGGTAGGCACTATGGCAGGGACCAAAAAACACAGTAATGAAGCTAGGCAGTGGTGGCACATATCTTTAATCCCTGCACTCAAGAGGCAGAGGCAGGCAGATCTCTGTGAGTTCAAGGTCAGCCTGGTGTACTGAGCCAGCTCCAGGACAGCCAAGGGCTACACAGAGAAACCCTGTCTGGAAAAGCCACCCCTAACCCCCAAACAACAACAATAGCACCATCAACAACAACAACAACAAAAAACCCCACAGTGATGGCCTGACATGTCACAAGGCACTTGGAGACAAGTTTACCTATGAAGTGGACCGAGTTACCACTTTCACATCCATCGAAGGGATGGAGCTCATGCTAGGGATGGCATCCAAGGGAGCAGGGAGCTCTCAGGGCTTTGGTGGAGGTTGAGCAATCCTGGGCATCTTTAGGCCAACCCTGGGGAACAGCTCTCATCCTGCTTGTGTGCTAGGCATGTCACTCATGCTGGCGTAGGGTTCCCAGCACTGAGTGAGAAGGGAGTAGACAGGCTGATAAGCACAACACAAGACTCCATATGATGGAAAATGGTGGAAAGAAGTTCTGGTGGAGAGAAAACACACTGGCTTTCTCTGTAGCTGCTACTAGCAGGTGGAAAAAGCACCTGGCAGATGAGTGGAAAAGGAGCCCACACAGGCAGCGGTGGCAAAGCAGGATCATGGCGTAAAGAGGTAGGAGAGGGTGTAGAACTTCAGAAACAGTGTGCCCCCTTCACCATTGTGCTCTGGACCACTTCTTCCTTCTAGCCACCCATCTCCTCAGCTGTGATGCTGTGAGAGTTGAAGGAGCATCCGTATTCACATCTTCATGGACCTCACTCTCAAAGCCACTGCTGTTGGACTTCCTCCATCTTCCCTCTGCTCTGGTCTAGTTCACTGGGAACTGTTGCCTTGCAAAGGGTGTGAAACCCAGCGGTCTCTTCTCTGACCTTGAAAAAGGCACAGTTAGTTGATCATTTCAAATATAATTCCAATTTTATTCCTAATTCCATTCTTATTCCCTTAAAAAAATAGTATGAACCAGTTCTGATTTTAATTATTGGTTTATTTGTGTGCGTGTGTGTGTGTGTGTGCGTGCATACATGTTTTGCATGTGTGTGGGTACACCTGCAGAGTGATGTGCACTCATACGTGTGTGTGTGTGTGTGTGTGTGTGTGTGTGTGTGTGTGCATACATGTGGAGGCCTGAATTTGGTGTCAGGAATCATCCTTGGTCACCTTCCCATCTAGTTCTTTGAAGCAAGGTCTCTCAATCAAACCCAGAGCTCACTGATGTGATTAGTCTTCCTAGCTCCCTTGCTCTGGGGATCCCGCCTCTGTCTTCTAGACCAGAATTGCAGGGAGGCCACCATACCCACCTAGCATTTATGAGAGTTGTGGACGTCTGAACTCTGGCCCTGACACTAAGGTGGCAAGAGCGTTAACCATGGAGTCATCTCCCTGGCCTTTTATTTACCTTGCTTAAAAAAAATTCTTTAGTTAACGTGCAAGCGGATGAGTTTCTTGTAGCATCCGTACGGTTCGCGTATGGTTCTCACTTGTGCCCTCTTCCATCTCCTCTATGCTTGCCAGTCTCCTTCTCCGCTAGTCACAGAATATTCTTCTTCCTTTCCCCCCAGTTCAGCTTACTGCTCTATTACCTTTATGGGGTTCTCCTTGCTTCCTTGACCTCTTAGTGTGTTGGGGCCCCTTGGCTTCTCTTTGCTTGTATAGCCAGAGCTCATCCAGTTTGCATTTAAAGGCATTCTTCAGAGGGACGAGTGGCATGTCTGTGCATCTGGCTTGCCTTGCGTGAGTGCAGACTTCCCTGACTGTAGCCAGCCACCCCACCCAACACTGTCCTGGACTGGACACACCCCAACCTGCATTTCTAGCATCGAATCCCTAATCTTTCACGTTAGCCAGCTTCCCTCTGCTGTGACAAAATGCTGAGAAAAGCGACTGTCAAGGAGGACAGGTGTTTCGGGGCTCGTGACTTCATCAGCTTCAGTCTGTTTGGCTGTTGTTCTGGGACCTGTGTTGAGGCACAGTGGAGCAGAGTGATCCATGGCAATGCGGAAGATGAGAGAGGAATACCTCAGGGTCCCTGTGATCCCCTCCTTAAGGGTACACACCTCCCATTAAGGCCTTATCTCTTCATAGTTTCATCTCCTTCTAGATGGCAACTAAGGCTCTAACCTACTAGACTTTAGGGGATTTTTAATTTTAGACAGTGTTTCACTCTTGCAGTGTTGAAGGCTCCAGATCCCTACCCCCCTTCCCACCCACCTCAGCCTCACAGGTGTTGCCATTATAAATGTATACCACCATACTCAGCCTTTGTGGATATGTGAGACCCAAACCGTATTGTCTGACCCCAGCCTGCTCTACCTGCCTGCCTTTTTTCCTCAGTGACTTAGACTTAGAATCTTAAGAGTTGTCCTGGCATTTCTCTCCCTGAGGGTCCTGTGGGGTCTTGTGCCCCACTGTGCCCAGGGTCTGCCTACACCTCAGCGCCCCCTCCGTTGAGTCCTAACCTCTCTCACTTGAACCGTGGCACTGGCTTGGCATATCTGTCTGCCTCTGCTTGCCTTGGCAGTGCAGGTGCACACAGTAGCCATGCCGATGGTTTGCCCCATGATGAGAGCCCGATGTGAAAAGCCCCAGACCCTTGGGCATCTCTCCCAGCTGCACTCTCCGATCCTCACCCCTTCCACCATGCTGCTTCTTCCCCCCACTCTTCTCCAGACACACTTGCGTGCCCACCCCTCTCCTCTGGGCTGGGCACTGTCAGCTGGGAATGCCTTTTGAACACTTTTTGTTTCACCGTCACTATCCTGCAGTCTCACTGATGTTTTCGTTAGGGAAGGGACAGAGGTCATATCCACTCTGAAGTTAAATGAAGTTAAAGTGTTAAAAAAAAAAAAAAAAGACAGACATGCAGTGGTTTCAGATTTTAAAAAATAATAAGAGAATTTTGAATTATTTCAGTACAGTGCTATGTTAAATTATGACAAAAATAACTTAAGAAAGAAAGGGTGTATTTGGCTTGCAGTTCCAGATGTAGTCTGTCAGGGATGGGACATAGAGGCAGTTGGTCACTCGCTTTGCAGTCAGGAAGCAGAGAGAGTGATGGAGTCTTTTCTTCTTATTCAATCCACAGTCCTACCATGTGCACCGGTGCAAGCCATGGTTAAGGCGAGTCCTCTCGCCTCAGTTAACCTAAACCAGAGGACTTCTCAGACATGCGCAGAGGCTCACACATGAGCAGAGGCTGGCCTCCTAGGTGACTCTAGGGACCCATCATTGTAGCAGTTAGTATTAAAAATGATTAGAAAGATTCTGGTTTGATCCCTACTTTTTTTTTTTTTTTTTTTTTTTTTTTAAACCTTAGTGATCTTGATCAAACCAATTCCACCCCTGGAGACCGACTCACAGTCCTGTTTCTATAAAGCAAGGATAATCGTGCAAGTTAGTTAGATTCTTACTTCCCAGGGATCTTTGGCATAAAGCAGCATTCAGAATGTGCCAAATTCCCCCCCCCCCCCATGCATCCATATTCTTTGAGTTTCAAAACATTGTAAGTTCCCGTGCAATCAAAAACAAAAAATTAAGTTAAATACTTCCGTGAGTCAGGGTCTCAAGACTCCCAGGCTGCCCTTGGACTTGCTAAGGAGCTTGAGGATGACCTTGAACTCCTGACCTTCCTACTTCTTCCTCCCAAGTGCCGGGATTACGGATGTGTGTTACCGTGCCTGGCTAAATAAGAAATTCCAACTGGACATACTAGTCTTGTTCAGTTTTCCCCTTCAAGTTTTAATTAATTGTTGGTTAAAAACCTAAGCAGATCTGTGTAAAATCGTATGAGCTAAGAGACATTTTTGCACCGAGTTGTTCGGTCTTATTACCAGTGGGCTCATGGGAACTCAGACAGGAGCCTTCAGGTGGGAACAGGGGAAGAGTGAAGGAGGGCCACACCTCCAGCTAAAGTAGACTAGTCACTCATTTATGAGGGAGGGGCCATGCCTATTTACACGAAGGGAGGGGGAATGTGTGATTTATGCCTGTTCATTTTTCATGTTTAAATGGAGCAGTGTATAGTGAAGAAAACTTTTTTGCCAAGAATAACTTGGGCAGAATCACTGGAGCATATTTTGGTTGTAAAAATGTGATTGAGGTGCAGCGGTTCGACGTCTGCTTCCAATTTCCTGAGGCACGTGTCTTATTTGAGGGTCTCTGCAGTCAGAGGCAAAGAAGCCAACTGTTGCTGCCCTGCAGCCGAGACCCCAGGGTGCCTGTGTTGTGGTGTGATGCTCGGGTGCTGCTTGCAGAAACCCAGGCTTGCTTTTGTGGAGTGGCTCCAGCATAGTTAGTGAAGAGAGGTCATTTAGAAGGCATGCAGACAGGTTTGACTTTGGTGTTCATAAGTCACAGAAGAGGGCCTTTAACTCTTTAGAATATTTGGTTGTGATGCTCACCCCTGGACAGCACAAGGTCTTGGGGGGACTGGAATGTAGGGGAGAGTGCGGATGGTACTAAAGGAGCCTTGGAAGAAAGAGTTAAAGTGGGCTAGAAAAAAAACCAAGCAAACACAGTGCCGAGGGGCTGGGAGGTAGACCAGTTGGCAGAGCACTTGCCTTACAAGCCCGAGGACCTGTGTTCAATCCCAAGAATCCATGTTCAAAAGCAAAAGCAACAATAACAAAAGCAGTGCAGTGTGGTGTGTGTGGATAATCTCAGTGCTGGAGGGGCCAAGACAGCAGGATCCCTAGGAATCCTTCACTAGCCAGCAAGGCCCATGCAGCTAGTTCCAGGCCAATGAAAGAGAGACCCCGTCTCAAAAAAAGCCAGGCTGAGGTACACAAGTTGAGGTTCTCTGGCCTCTACACATGTATAAGACACATGTGTGCTTACCCACACAGACAAGTGCACTCGCATACAGACAAAAAGAAACACGCACACAAGCACACACACACATAGACACGCACGCACGCACGCGCACGCGCACACACGCACGCACGCGCATGCATGCCGCTGCCGCCACCACCACCACCACCAAATGACACTTGAAAGCATCTGGCTGAAAAACAGTGTGAAACAACATTTTGATAATCTTAAAGGAAAATACTCTCCTCATTATCAGGGTCATTTCATTGTAAAACTATATGGATTCTGTAATTTTTCCTTCAAAGGGTTTTTGTTGTTAACTCCCTGACGTGTTTTTGGCTCCTATGATGGTTCAGCTATAGGCAGCCACTCGATTTACTTGGCATTCCACACACATTCCAGCAATATTTGTGGGATGTGGTCTCTGGTCTCTGAGCTGTTGGAGCTGTGCGTTCTCTATTGCTTCTCCTTGTGGCTCGTATTTGTAATCTGCCTCACATCCCACACAGGGCGACAGTTGCTGAGGAGCAGGGATGCCATTGCACCCCTTGGTTTTCCTTGAATCACTTTGCAGGAGTCCTGGGAGGCTTCCAAACCATTCCTACTGACTTGCTGAGTGGAGCGATTTATTTCCTTTCGGTTCCCCCAAGTTTCTGTCAAGACCAAGAACATGTCTTTTCCTGTCAATGCCACCCTGTAGGGGGACACTAAGTACCTCTAAGTGGATCACTTCTGGTGTCTGGGGTTGGATGGTGGGCGCTTGGCCTACTAAAGCTCCCAGCTGCCTCTTCCTCTTCGCTTTGTCCTTGCTTGTTGCTCTTTCCTTCCCCGCTTTGTCACCGACAGTCAGGCACTGTCACCTGTCTGCCTTGTCCTGAGCATGCTGGAGTTCTTTCTCTTTTCACTCACTTGTTGCTCCTGTCATGGATGGATTTGGGAAACCACAGATGTTGTGAGTCTTTGGACTCACTGTTTTCCATTTCCCTGTTTTTCTCTCTCCCCTTTCTTTGTCTGACAGAGTCCCACTCGTCCTCGGAGACCCTGTTAAGATCTTTATAAGACCTTTCCTAATTCTTAAGAAGTGACATGCCCATGTACAGTTTCTCTGAAGTGAGGACCGTAGGCTTCCCTTGTAAGGCCCACAACAATGAATGGCCCCTTTCTTGGCTGGCTCCTAGCAGTAGCCTGGGTATTTGTTTCAGATGATGAGTTCCCAAGGTTTTGGAGACTATCTACTCTGGTTGACCTTAGGTCTTCTTAGTAAGACCATGTGATGGTTAATCTAAGGCTGTCTACTTGATTAAGGAACAGCTAGGAGTTTAGAGACACCATAGGAGGGCTTTGGTCAGGGATAGATCCTGGAGATATGCTGGCCTAATTTGAATAGATTACTGGATGAGTAGAGGATTCTCTCTTTCTGCCTGGTCACCTGAGATGCATCCTTGCCTATACCAAGACCCCGTCCAGCCAGTGCTTCTGCTTCCTGGCCACCATACAGCGGCGAGCCTCTACCGCAAGCTCTCACCACCACTATGTACTACTCCATTGCTACGGGCCCAGAAACAGGTAGCCACGTGACACTCTGAAATCATGAGTAAGAGAATTCCTCCTCTTTGTTTTTGATGATTATTTAGATACTTCATTAGAACAAATATATGTTGTTTTGATGAAAATACTATTTGAGGTTTTATGACATACTTTTAAAAAGGGGGACCAGAGATGACACCCCCTAACTAGATAAGATTCCTAGAGGAGGAGGAGAACACCAAACCACCCACAAAAACTTTGATCCAAAACTTACCTTGCCTACAAGACGTGAGGCAATAGAGATAGAGCAGAGGATTGAGGGACTGTCCAACCAATGCCTGGCCCAACTCAAGAGACCCAATCCCTGACATTATTAATGATACTCTGCTATGCTCACAGACAGGAGCCTAGCTGAGTTGTCCTCTGAGAGGCTCCACCCAGCAGTGGTTCAAAACAGAGCCTGAGAGTCACAGCAAAACATTGGGCCAAGCATAGGGACTCTATAGGGAGGGGATGGATAAAAGGCCCTAGAGGTGGCAATAGCTTCACAAGGAGACCAACAGAAGCAACTAACCAGGGCCCAGAGGGGCCTGTGGAGTCTGAAGCACCAACCAAGGACCATGCATGGACTGGACCTAGGTCTTCTACATAGATGTAGCCGATGGGCAGCTCAGGCTTCATGTGGGTCCAATAGCAAGGGGAGCAGAGGCTGTTTCTTGGTCACTTCCCCCTAGTGGGACTGTCTTGCCAGGCCACAGGGAAAGAGGACAAACTCGATCCTGATGTGACTTGATGAGCTGGGGTGGGTGGGCTCCCTTTTTAGGAGGAATAGGGAAGGGGGAGGGTGAATGGAGGGTGGGACTGGGAGAAGAGGAGAGAGGGGGCTATAACTTGGATATAAAGTGAATAAATTAATAATAATTTTTAAAGGGGGGGCTATGTTTGGGACCACTAGTCAAAACGACACAACTATGCTTTACAACCCAGTATACAAACAAATACACAGATACATTGTTTCACATGGTGGCAGTTTTACCTTTCCTGGGACATGCTCTGCCTTTTTTTTTTTAAATCTTATTTTCTGTCTACCCTTTGCTAGAATTGATTCGTTATGAGAACTTCATGAGCCACTCACGGGCTGAGACCCTGGTTTGGACAGCAGTTCTGTGTTCATGCTGGAGCTATCTGGGTTCCTTACAAAGCAGGTGTGAGTTCTGAGACCACTCACCCCCGATATGATGAATGGACTTAACTAAGGTAGTGAACTCTGCCCCAGAGCTGAGTCATTGTCCCTGTGGAATTTATGACATTCCCTCCCCACCCCCCCCCACCCCCGGTTGAATGTCAGCCATGCTTGTCCACTGAGCTCAGGCTCCTGGGCTGCCCTGGATTCTGAAATCTGTTAATGGGCCCCCACTGCCCTGAAGGAGAACTTGGTGTGGCTCAGCAGAGCTTCTTAGCTTAGAGGCGCTTAGGAGCAGTTTGCTTCCTGCCCACCCCACTGTATTTGTAAAGATCACAAATTCCTGCAGACACCAGATGTTCTTTTGCCTGCTTCCTTGTCAGAATGAGTTCAAGTAGTCTTGGAATTAGACATTTGTTCCCTCAGGTCCCAGTAAATAGATTCCTGCAGTTGGACCGTGGTTCGTTCATTGACAAAAGGAAGTTTGGTCCTTTATAGAGCTGAAAGGTCTTGTTTACACACATGTGTCCCTTTCATGTGGATTTGCAGTCACACATGCAATAGTAAGAAATGAAGACTGGTTTTCTCAGCCTCTCACTGTAGACACACCAGAGTGTATTTCCTTGTTGCGGGGAGCTGGTGTGTTGTCTGATGTTGAGGGATACCTTTTGCCTCTCTGGGTTGTATCACTAGCATGATCTCAATTTGTAAGGGCTGTATCCTTGGAGGCTATAGCCTCCAGCAGACATTAATGGGTAATTTAAGGCATTAATAGTTGCTCAGTGAGTTACTGGGATTATTAGCTCATCTTTTCAATCACAAGGATCTAATTATTTAACTGTGTGGCTTGGGCCATCATTTTCTTAGGCATTTGACACCTCTTGTAAATTATGTTTTATATGCTGTGATTATTTGGAGGGAATTGATAAAAAAAAAAAAAACCAGACATACTATTAGTAGTACTTAGAAAATTATAAATTCATATGTAAATATAGATAAAGTTTACTGATTCATAAACAATGACAGATCTGTCATGGCAGATGATATAAGATTTGATATCATCACACTATACAAAATTAGCAGTTTATAGCTGATGGTAATCATATTTTTTTAGGTGTTTCATATAAATTTCCATACCTGACTCTCGGTCTGTGAAGTGGATATGTCAGGTATCTATTTGATTTTTGTTTTGCAAATGTGGAAAATGAGATGCAGAAGGGTTAAGCACTTCCCCCAACGTCTTACATGCCATACCAGACAAAAGTCACCCCTCTCCCAGGTTCTCTGACACAAACCAGACCACGTTCTGAGCCTTGTCTTCTGAGTGGCTGCAACACCTCTGAGGCCTGACCCACATAAAAAGATGTCGGCAGACGTCCTGGTGGCTAGTGGTGGTGCACCTCTGTCTTATCTCGGTCTTGACTCTGGCCTGAGGACTTCCCCATTGGCTATGGGGAGCCTCTGAGTTCAGCCTTCTAATCTCTTAGGAACATATGCTGCCTGTTGGTATCTCCTTGTGGTAGAACATGGGTTTTGCCGTCTCACCCAGCCATAAATCTGCCTTTGTACAGTGGCCCTGACCCTAGGTCTGCTCACTCCATCATGAAGACCCAGTCCTCTGTACTGCCCCGTCCCCCAAGTTCCTCAGTGCCATCTGCTTACCTGCTGCCTTCTTCCTGCTCCCCATCTGGGGTCAACTCAGCCTCAAGATGTTTGGGTTCTCTTTGGTTTTCTCTCTTGCTGTAAGTCTTGCACTCCTTAAAGGCAGTGACTCTGGCCATCAGTCTGCCTCACTCTGAAGGTGAGAAGGTAAATATTGAATTTTCCTCATGAAAGGTGTTCTTGTCTGGTTTACAGCCGCTCACGATAGTTATTGCCATTTTAACGGGCCTGTCTGAAAAGCTGTGTACATTTGCTGACGCTTTCAATGTGGTAACTGATCACCAGAGAGCCTCTTCCCATTCTTGTTTGTGATTTTAGCTTAAAATGCTGCCGGACACATTTGTTTGGCTAGGAACAAGATGAAAGAGAAGGATATCTTTTTACTGCTCATGGGATTGTTACTAATTTAAAAATTTTTTGAATATTATTGTTATCTAATCAATGAGGGTAATTATGTGCATGGCGTCCGACCTTTGCTACGTGCACTGTTTTAAGGCCCTTTGTATTCCAGAGAGCCTTCACCTATACTACATGTGTATGAACTGTAGGCCTCACTGTGTATCGGGTACCTAATATGTATTATTGCAGCTTAGATCCTCATATGTACTATTGTGATATAATACAATATAGATATAATGATATAATATAATAATAAAAAATCTAACAGAAATTTTTGCTATTTTTCAAGTACCAGATCTCTTAAATAAGTAAATATATATTTGTAAAGGAGTTGGGGCGTAGAGGTCACTAAAAGTTTGACTTATTTATTCCCTTCCTTTTGGCCAAAAATCAAAGCTGAAGTGTGATGAGTAAATATCTTTGTCAAAGTCATAAGAGACAACAGTTACATGGTGCCTTTCAGGGGTTACCCTGTCTTTCAGAGAATCTCTCATAGGTGCTGGATATGCTCATTGCTGTAGCTTTTAAGGCTGTTTCTTTTTTCAGTGGGTAGAGTTGAGCAGGTGCGTTGAACAGCTGCAGTTGACCAGGTGTACTGAACAGCTGGAGCTGACCAGGTGCACTGAATAGCTGGTCAGCATCTTCTTTCATTAATGTGCATACTGCCTTTGACTTCCCTCACCCCCTCTACCCCCCTTCTGTGCTATCCTGTCTTAGTAAAGGAAGCTCATCCTCTCGGGTCTATGAGTCTGCCTTTTGAACATAACCAATAGGGAGACATCTCACTTTTGGTCTGTGTCAAAAATCAACCTTCTAAGCTTAGGAGTTGCCTTCATGGATCCCACAGGTGTTTCCAGAGGGCTTCTTGTGAGCCCATTGGTCAGGTTTCTAGTTGAGGCAGGGCTTTAGTGAAAGATACAGTCTTCTGGTATATATCTCAAGTTATCACAATAATAAAAAAATAAGCAAGGGACTGAACATGGAGCTAAGTTGGTAGAGTGCTTGCCTAGTGCAATACCCTGAGTTTGGTCTTAGTACTGCATAAACTGGGCATGGTACATTACAAGTACACTGCTGTAATCCCCAGCCTTTGGGAGGTGGAGGCAGGAGGACCATGGTTTAAGATCATCCTCGTAGAACTCAAGGCCAGCCTGTGAGATACGTGAGACCTCATCTCATTGAACATAAAAGCTTTCATCTTTTTTTCTCTTCTCCTCTGTCCTTGCCCTTCCTTCCCGCCTTCCCGCCTTCCTTCCTTCCTTCCTTCCTTCCTTCCTTCCTTCCTTCCTTCCT
>OU015750.1:106837703-106869959 GCA_907169655.1 Acomys percivali
AAGAAGAAGAAGAAGAAGAAGAAGAAGAAGAAGAAGAAGAAGAAGAAGAAGAAACATCATCATCATCATCATCATCATCATCATCAGCAGCAGCAGCAGCAGCAATGGTGCATGCTTGTAACCAGTACTGGGGAGGTAGATTCCTGGGGCTTGCTGGCTGTCCAGACTAGCCAAATAAACGAAGTAAAACTGAGGCAGCCTGACTGAATGAGCAAGGTGAAAAGATACACAGTTGACTTCTGACTTTCACATGCAAGTGCACATGCATGCACACACATGAACTTTCCTTATACTGGAAAACATACTCCTGTGCTTCTTAAAAGCAATCTTTGGCTTAATTAAGTCTAATTATAAAATTGAAGTAGACTCTTTGACCTGTAATTCTTTACTGGCTCATTAAGGAATATAAAATAGTTAAAATTACAGGTACTGGTATTTTTTTTTTTTTAGAGTAATGCTTATAATTGAGTCATATTTGCTTTCCTAGCCTGTGGGGGAAAACATGAAGATGTTTGGTATACATTTGAAATGTAAATGTATTTAATAAATACCTTCAAAAATAACACAGTTGCATGCCCAAGAATGAGAGTGCTGAAGTGAAGGGGCCTGAGTTCATACCCATGCTCCTCTGTCCTCTGGCCTAGGGCATCCACCCATGTGACCACCTCCCTGATTTCTTATTGGTTAATTGGAGTATGTTAGTTTGACAGCCTTGTAGGACAGCCCTGTGGAAAATGCACCTGGGGAGTGAGGCAGAGGTGCCCTGCGTTGCTATTGATCGGCGAGACCATCATCTGGTTTTCATTCTGCTCCTGAGAGCTTAACTAGGCATGCCGCACACGCCAGGGTTTCTTTGTTGCAACACTGGCCTCTTGCAGGTGCCTGGGGGACATTCTGGGCTTAGACCTTTTACCTCTCATGCCTTTCCCACACTCCCTCTGGTTGTGTGGCAGGGGCATTACTCTGCTTGTATCGTCCCCAGGCTGTACTCTGCTGTTTTACGAGACTTACGGAAAGAATTCCACGGACCAGCACAGCGCCCCACGGTGTGCCCTCTTTGCAGAGGACAGCATCGTGCAGTCTGTCCCTGAGCATCCCAAGAAGGAGCACGTGTTCTGCCTAAGCAACTCCTGTGGGGACGTCTACCTCTTCCAGGTACTGTGCTGCTGTGCAAATGGAGAGTGGTGCCATGCGATTCAGATAAGCCCAACAGGATTAAAAAGGAAAACATCTCTAGGCATTCCTTTTATCTATTTTATTGGGGTTCTCCTATTGCCTCCGCCTCCCTGCTTCACCCCAATCCCTTCCAACTCCTCAACACCAGGTAGGAGAGAAAGACGGTTAGTGGGGAGAAGGGGGCGTAGTTCTCTTCAGCTACTTCCTGCTGCGTAGGGTCGTTGGGTTCCTTGGGGGCAAGTCCAGTCTTCATTTCTGGATGTCTTCATCTTCTTGTCAAACTGCAACGACAGAAAGCAGGAGCAGCAGGAGGGAGCGGCAGCCACCGCCTTCTTCCTCAGAGTGCACCTGTCTCTCTGGGCTCTGGCATTTATTCCCTCTCTTCGAGTCCACAGGATTAACCTATCTGCAGCTGGCAAAGATCACGCCTCTCTCAGAGCCCGCATGAGGCAAAATGTCTGTGCTGTAGACTGTCTACAGCAGCCCTATATCCCACACCTGGGATTAAAACAAAAACATACTCACATAACATAACTGGATTTTTAAAAAAGAAACAAAAACTCAACACTACAAACATTGGCATGAGCTCAGTGAATGCTCCATTAGGCTTTAGGGTTAGGGTGTGTGCAGGAGACGGTGGCTTCTCAGTCCCACCATCCCTGTAGTGGGCACTTGTCAGGTGCTTGTGAGTCCAAGGCTACTGCCTATCATATCCATGCCAGGATAAGGGGGAAATATTGTGATCTGTGATCTGTGCTCTGGGTAACACATGATCTAGAGAGGGTAATGTCTGGGAGGTCCAGAACAGAGATCTTTTAAAGAAAGACTGTGGCCTGGGAAGCATCAGCTGCTCCCAGGAATCCTGGTAAAAGTCAAAGAAGAAGCTTTCCAGGTACAGCAGACCCTTCTGGACAGGTGTTATGAAAGAGACAGCTGCCTTTGGACATTTATAGCCAGGATATCTACCATCAGGATTTCTTGCAATTTGATAGACATGGCTAGTGTGGTGTTGAGCCCTGCAGACTAACTGAATGCTATCACCCTTGCTGAGCACCTGTGTCTTCTTGGAGCACTTGCCCCACTTCTCGACACTTTGGACTTTGAACAAGTAGGCTTATAAGGGTGCACAGAAGCCAGTCATGAGGTAACTCACACCTGTAATCCTAGCACTTGGGAGGTTGAGGCAGGAGGATGACTGTGAGTTCAAGATGATCCTGGGCTGCATAGTGAGTTCCAGCATCGCCTGATCTACACTGAGAGACTATGTCAAAAGCTATCACTATTACCACCACCACCACCACCTCAAAGAGCTTACAGGATTGCTTTAAGCATGAATGTAATATGTACCACATGATGTTACCATGGGTGGATAGAGCCTGTTTTCTGTCATTAACTGTGGGCTGTTGTTTTGTTCTGTTTTGTTTTTCTGGGTGCCACAGTAAGATTTCCACCTTACTTTCATTTCTGCAATGAAACACTCTGACAAAAATCAACCAAAAAGAGGCTTAGTTTAGTTCATGGTTCTAGGTCACAGTCTGTGGATGAGCAGAAGTCAAGGTACTGGGGTGGAGGAGGGGTCAAGATAGCAGATCATATCCTATTCACAGTCAAGGGCAGAGAATGCACAAATGTGCAGAAACACACAAGTGCCCAGCTCACTTTCTCTACTCTTAACCAGGTCTGGACCGAAAGCTGGGAATGGTGCCTTCTACTTTCAGCCATTCCATATCAATTAAAGTAGTCAAGACTGTCTGCCATGGACACGCTCCCAGGCCAGCCTAATCTAGACAGTGCCTCATGAAGACACTCTTCCTGTGAGGTCCTAGAGAGGATCAGGCCAGGAAGTAAAACTAGCCAGCAAAGGCTGTACAGTCCTATCCGCTCAGCTTTTGATGTTCCTCCCTCAGGGACTCTGAACCTCAGCTGGGTGTTTATATTTGAAAAACTAAATTGTTTGTCTATTTGTTTTGTGAAGAGAGCCCTTAGGTTTGACACATCAAGGCTTAGCCTACCATTTTGGAGCAAACTCTTGTGTTCAATTAATCTCAAACAGTTCCCCCGTCTCCCCATCCCATGCTTAGGCCACAAGCCAGACAGACCTGGAAAACTGGGTGACCGCCATACATTCCGCGTGCGCGTCCCTTTTTGCCAAGAAACACGGGAAAGAGGACACAGTGCGGCTGCTGAAGAGCCAGACCAGGAGCCTGCTTCAGAAGATCGACATGGACGGCAAGATGAAGAAAATGGCAGAGCTGCAGCTCTCCGTTGTGAGCGACCCCAGGAACAGGAGGGCCATTGAGAAGCAGGTACCACCCACTGCGTATCACTCAGCAGCCACGTGAACACACTCCCACGTGTGTTGTCACATCCCTCCTCACTTTTTCCCCTCTCTTACTTATATTTGCCATCTGTGTATGTGTGTATATATATATATATATATATATATATATATATATACACACACACATACATATGTATATGCGCCTAAGCGATGCATCTGACTTGAAGGCATGAAAATAATTGCGAAATATGAAGCTTATTTCTAAGAAATGGACTATCTAGCTCGAAGGCAAGCCTGGTAAGCATGACAGTAAGGAAAATTTCTAGAATGGGCTAGATTAGGTGACACCTGGTATAATCTCCAAATGCTATGAGAAGGTGAGAGGTGAATACAGTGTTTCTAAGTTGGGAGAAAGCATGGTAAAAGCAGCAACTTTGGGAAATGTTGTCTGAGGGACACACCGACTAGGGAAGGGCAGTAGGCAGGAAGTGGCAGTGGGCTTGGGTGTTTAGGTACAAAGGTCTGGTAGCAAGTGACATAGAAGATGTTTGGGACTTTATTTAGAAAGTGCCAGAATGCAGTTTTCTGTAGTTCTATAGAATTTATGCTGCCGCATAGAACTGTTCTTTTTTTTTTATTATTTTATTTTATTAATTTACTCATATTACGTCTCAGTGATTATCCCATCCCTTGTATCCTCCCATTCCTCCCTCCCTCCCATTTTCCCCTTATTCCCATCCCCTATGACTGTTCTTAGATGCTCCATGCACTCAGACTTCCTGCAAGCAAGGCCCAGGAGGAAAGCAGAGGGCGGAAAGACAGTTGCTCCAACCTGGAGCCCAGCTTGCGCTCTCCCTTGTCTCTCTCTGTCTTGCTTTTTCTTGGGAAGAGTTCACCTGGCAGGCAGCCATCATTTAGGAGAGCAGAACCATTTCTCACGCTCCAGCAGAAAGACCCAAGAGTTGTCTCAAGCAAGGGAGACAGACGCAGAGACTGCACAGGTAGAGGTGGAGGTCCAGTCGTGTCGGCACGTCCCTTGTGCTTCTTCGTGCATCACATGCACATCTTACAGTGTGATTTTTTTTTTTACATTGATGTAGGAAGATTGCTTGTAAATTCCAGGCTAGCCTGAGCTACCAAATGAGACTGGGCTCAAACAGACAAACAAAGCCAAGAGAGAAAAATGTTTACTTTAGTAACTTCTACAGAATGTATGCACCTTAGAAGAGACGCTAAGTATCATTTTAAAGCAAGCCAAGTTAATTACACATATTGACATATCAGTAACTAAATCTGCAGTGTCACAGGGCAGTTAAGCCATTATAGGGTTCTTCTTCGCTTAATTATTCACTTAGCAATTTGTTTTGATTTTCTCTCGTTGTCCATCATCTCATGGAAGGCCTCTGGAGTGCTCACAGCTTTTGAACACTGATTTGTCTCCTTTGTTTGTTGATCCTTGGTGGCTTCAACTTCTCAGTTTATCTGGGGTGCGCAGGGTGTGCCACTCTGTCCAGGGGATGTGGTAGGTGAGAGCTTGAGGGATAATCCCCAATGTGGCATGGTCTGTGTGTTTTCCTGGGTCCTGTCTGTTAGGGTTTCAAAGCCCAGTGATATGGAGTCCATAAGTCTCATATGATATGTGTTGCGGAAAAGGACAGTGTTAGCGCTTCCTGCTTTCTTAAGCTGAGCTTCAGGACTAGGCTTCATTGCTCTGGGAGAGGAGTGCCTTGTTTAGAGAGTTCTAGTTCTTATGTGAACTCAGACATTTAGTTTTAGGGACAGAAAGGGAACGTTTGGCAACATTGAGAGTATCATGTATGTGTGTGTGTGTGTGCGCGCGCGCATGCACGCGCGCTTCGCTTCACTTCCATACGGCCAGGGTTTAATTCTTAGCTCCCACATGGAAGTTCACATCTGTGACTCCAGTTCCAGGGGACCTGACACCCTCTCCTGGCCTCTCTGGGCACTGCATATGTGTGGGGAATAGACATGTAGACATGTAGGAAAAGCTCCCATACACATAAAGTAAAAATAAATAAACATTTAAAAAAGATGGCAGACGTCTCTCCTATAAGTACATTTCCTGCCCCCCTGCCCCCCATGTATTTTGCTGCATTGTCCGTAGTTTGTGAATGAATGCTGGATGGATGGTGTCTCAGTCACTTCTGACCTCTGATAGGCAGGGGTGTTGCTACTGTATAACCCTTTATGCAAAGCTGAGAGTCTTGAATGGCTAGGTGGTCCAAGGAGAAGTTCTTTTAATGAATTGGGATCAGCAGAGCCTGGTGCCGCAGGCCTGTGGTTCCCCGCTACTTGGAAGGCTAAGGCAAGAAGATTATAAATTCAAGCCAGCTAAGGCTACATAGCCAAGGACTGGCCACCTTGGGCAGCTTAGCTAGACCCTGTCACAAAGAAATGAATCCAGGCTGCTGTTGTAGCTGAAGTACAGAGCATCTGTGCAGCATATAGGAAGGTGCAGGGGTTTATCCTCTGAGGCCAATGCCTACTCTTTGACAGGGTCATGTCAGTCATTTGCGTTATACCTTGGCCACCAGCTTTTCACCCCAGTTTCCCTCCCTGCTGCTCCCAGCCCGAATCCCTCCCCGCCTCCTCCACACTCTCCCACCCCTGCCTCACAACACTGCGAATTCCTGGGAAGAAACTCTGGGAAGAAGAGTTGCGCTTCAGAAATTCTGCCTTGATGTCATCTTACCACATTAAAAGAAAAATTTAAGGCCCTAATTTAGTCATCTTTCCCCCTTCCCCGCCACCAAATGCCCTGCAGGGGGTAACAGGAGTTAAATCCACTGGACTCACTCTTCCCAGCTCAGCTGTCAGGAAGTTGTAGAGAGAGCCATTTGCTAGACAAAAGCCTACAGGGGAAGCAAGTGTGCTACAGGTGTGCATTGGAGGCCAAAGGGCATCTGCTATGATTTCCCAGGCTTTTGTGCTTGAGAACAAAGAATAGGATCCACGCATATATGTGCAGAGGTAGAGATAGAGGCAGTTTATAAGAACAAGAAAAATACTCCCAAGAACGATGGCGGGCCAGAGACCACTCTGCGGGGTGGGGTGGGGTGGGGGCTGCCTTTATGTGCCCACCTTCTGCCCCGTTTGTGTATTGTAGTCTTTTCAAACATGCACTGTCTCTTACACATACTCTGGTGTGTGTGTAGGGGGGCGGGGCGGGGTCCTAGTCTTTGTTAACTGGCTTGACTCGTGTGTTAAGCTTGATTCGTCTTCTCTCCTTGGCTTGCAGTTGCTCTTAAGTCTTCAACTAGGACCATCATACTGTACCAGGCAGGGCAGCGTTATCCACAGGCTTGGACCAATGAGCGCACAGAAGGCATGCATCTTTCATGCGTTCTGCAAACCACCCACTTGAAAGTTCCCATTGTGAAGGAGCTCATTGCCACTTAGAAGTCACAGCTGGGCAGTGTCCTTTCTGTTCATGTAGCGTTTTCTCGCAGAGGCGCCCGCAACTTCAGGTCTATCCATCGTGCGTCCTCAGCGTGCCAGACCCTCTGGTGTAGATGACGTCATGCAAGATAGATAAAGTCTCTGAAACAGGATCTCTTTGAAGTTGGTGGGTGGAGAAAGGGGTTGTCAACACCCTTTCCTAATAGAAAGACACCGTCACGGTGACAATGGCTGTGTTTCATGCTGCTGTGGAGGTCACATGCTTTGCTTAAAATAAAACATGCTACAGTCCTGGCCTCTGGCCTCTCGGCTATTTCACAAGGCAGGATGATGCAACTTTCATTTGAGCGTGTCCAATGCGTACCAGACCCCGCTGTGTGTCCGCATGGGGAGGGGCGCCTTTGAAGTCCTGAGGGAGGAAGCGTTGTAAATTAAGTCCAGTTAGTACTTTATTTTCCTTTCCGTTTATTATTTCAAACAAGTCAATGAGGACAAAAGCCTCACTGCCCTTAGGCGATCTTGGCGTCCTCCCAGATGGCTTCGGCCTCCCCCTGCCGCTGGCACCGCTCCCAAAGTCTGCCTCATCACGTGCCCTTGTCGGGTACCAGGGGTCTGCCCATTGAAGCAGTGGACTGGGAAGGGAGGGCTGCTATGGTGCTTGGAGAAACCACACAAGTGGGGTTGCATCCATCACCCCAGTCTTTGTGTACCCTGAGTATCCCTTTATGTGTTGACTTAAGGTTGAAGATGATAAAGAAGGATGTATCGGTTGTGTTTAGACACTTGGAAACCATGGCAACAGGGGGCAGCATGGATGAAGCCTTGATGATGTGATGTGATGTGTGGGTGGGGGTGTAGTTTGTGGAGGAGAATGCAGACAAGAATAGTTGTTGAGAGGTGTGGGGGACAAGGCTGGTTGATGGAGGTGCGATGCATAGATACAGGCTTTCTTCAGTAGTCAGTAAGGAGATGGTGGAAGTCTGCTGGACATCATAACAGCTTAGGCTTTAGTTCAGTCAGCTTTTGTGCAGTACACACTCAAGGCTAGGTATGTGTGCAGACTGGAGACAGCCTGTCCTCAGAGTATCCTCCATCAGGAAGGATGACAGACCTGGGCCTGTAGTTTCAACACAAGATAATGAAGTTGGAGCTATTGTTTCACAGCACTGGGGAAGACACTGAGATGAGATTTAGCCTCTTATGTAGTCTTGGAAGACTTCCGGAAGAGGGCCCATCTGTATTGTTTCTTGGAAATGAGGCTTTAGCCAGAACAGGGTCAGAGAAGGGTTCCATGGGCAGAGTGGTGTATTTTCACAGAAGCAACAGTGTTCACATGTAATCAGCACATCCAGTAATGAGGTTTCCTTGTCTCAAAGCCCTTAGGTATTCTCATGGCATAGAAAATGGTCCCTCTTCACTCTGGTCTTCATCCGGAAGCCCACTTAACTGTTTACTCTTAAGACTTTTTCTCCTCTCCTATATTCTTTCTGGGGACATATAAGCAGAGAAGACTGTATGCATGCTGCACACACATGTGGACGTATAAGCAGAGAGGACTGTATGCGTGCTGCACACACATGTGGACATATAAGCAGAGAGAACTGTATGTGTGCTGCACATTCATGTGGACGTACAAGCAGAGAGGACTGTACACACAGTGCACACACATGCAGACATATAAACAGAGAGGACTGTATGCACAGTGAACACGCAAGCTGCCTCCTTTCTCCTGTCACCTGGACCACTCTGCAGATCCTGTCTCTCACGAAGGCCCAGGAGCTACTTCCTCTGAGAGCGCCCTGGACTCTCCTCACACAAGTTCTGTCTGGGATGTCTCATGGCTCTTGGTTCTGTCTTTCTCCCTGCTCAGCATGTTGCTTTCCAGTTGTCTCTTGTGGCTCCCTAGGGTGTCTCTTGTGTCCCTGCTGCAGGGCACAGCTCCTAAAGGACCCTATTGGTCACATCTTTGATTATTTTCCGGAGGTGGCGAGTGTTACAAAATGTGCTGCTCAGCCCCTGGAATGGCACCTCCCACATTTAGGGTGGATCTTCCACCTCAGTAAAGCTCATCCGGGTTATCCCTGGAAGCTGTGTTCAGAGCTTGTCTCTCCACGAGACATTCTAGATGTTGTCAACGTGAAAATCAGCATTAACTACCACAGGCTGCTTTCGTGAGTCTGAGGTGGGGGTGAGGTCTTTCTTTGTCACTGTAGGAAGCCCAACTCTTGTCTGAATTCATCCCTCTCTTCTTTCTCCCATGCTCTCCCATGTTCTCTTTTCTC
Organism: Acomys percivali; assembly: GCA_907169655.1. Classification (NCBI taxonomy): domain Eukaryota; kingdom Metazoa; phylum Chordata; class Mammalia; order Rodentia; family Muridae; genus Acomys; species Acomys percivali. The sequence goes on from OU015750.1 coordinate 106,846,863, forward strand.
CTAGTTTTCTCTCAGCTTTAGTATTCTCAGAGTCCTTCTGAAGCCATTGTCATGTTTAGCTTTCTGATCTCTCTACCCAGTAAAGATGGGTAGACGGCATCCATTTGAGGGGTGGGGGAGCAGATGCTTAGGCGAGTGAAGTTTCTGAGGCTACACAGCTGGCAAGTGGCAGAGCCAAGAATGAACTCAAATCTATTCTGAGTCCTCAGCTACTGCGCCATGGGGCTTCGGTGAGGTACGCGATGCTTTGCTCGCTGACTAAATGTGGCTTTGTATGGATGGGTGATAAGTCCTTGGTTTCCAGGTTCCCATAATGTGGGATTTCCCAGTCTGATTTGAAGGAAAATTTATTGGCTCTATAGTGGGTGGCTTATCTCCAAGGAGACTAAACAAAGCTGGCTGCCAGCCATGTATTGCTGTTTTAGCCTCTAGTCACCTTTGGTAGATCCTTGTCACTGGTCAGGGTCCCCGGGGAACATAGGTTTTGTTGTTTGCAAAACACAGAGTGGGAGTTCTTAAAACTCATTCCATCAAAAAGGAGAAAGTAAATTATCTTTTAGGCCAAGCCTAGTAATGTACAATTGGGCCAGAAGTTACAATAGAATGACTAAATGAAATACTTTCCTAAGGAGGTTGGGTGTGGCAGGAAGGCCACCATCTTTCTTTATATGCATCCCATACTCATTTGGCTCATCATTATTTTTATCATCAGGGTTTATCTTCTCCCCCTCCCACTCTTCCACAGTTGTCCAGAGCATCTCTGAGCTCATTTGCCTAACATAGCTGTGTTATCAATAAAAAGGAAGCCTGTCGTTGGATCTGTGTCGGTGCTGAGATTGTGGGGGTTTCCTGTGGGATTTCATCATTAAAATTTTCCCTTTGTGTGAGACTGATGATATGGCTTAATGGATCTAACCTAATGATCTTAGTTTGATCTCTGGAGCCCGTGTGAAGGTGAAAGGAGAGAACCAGCTCTCTTTCAGAAGTTGTCTCTGACCTCCACACACGCAATGTAGAACTTGTGTTCAGGTGCGCGCACACACACACACAAACACAGACTCCCTTTTATAATAAAGGGTAACAAAAGGCTTCAATGAATGGACTCCTCCATTTCCTGTGCCATCCCCGGCTTTGCTTTGTTTTGTTGTTTGTGCCACTATAAGGAGCATTTGGTTTGTAAAGCAGGCTTTTCACTTCTGTGGCCAGATAACTTATTTAAAAACCTTGTTCTCTGGAGTAGGGAAGATACTAGGTACCTGAAGATCGCCTTGAACAGCCAGTCTTGTCTATACCTTCCAAGGGCTGGGGTCACTGGCGTGCGCCATGATGCCTGTTTCTGATCCAGCCTGGGATTCTGTGCATGTTAGTAAACAAACAATCCGCTGACTGAACTGCATCCCCAGAATGTGCAGTGCTTCATGCACAAAGTTGCGTGTTGAACATGTAAGAGGTGCATGGTGAGAAGTTAGGGCAGTGGTTCTCAACCTGTGGGTCGTCTAGAACCATTATAAAAACACAGATAAGTTACGTTATGATTTGTAACAGTAGCAAAATTACTGCTATGAAGTGGCAACGAAAATAATTTTATGGTTTTGGAGTCACCACAACATGAAGAGCTGTACTAATAGGTGGGAGCCTTAGGAAAGTTGAGAATCAGTGACTTGGAGAAAGTCTGGGGAATACCCCAAAGTTTTTAATTTTTGGAAAAGACTAGATTGGGGGCTGTGTGTTCACTGTTGGAATTCTTTCTCATGATTGTTTATCTAGAAGGAATGACTAACACGGGAGACTTTGTCTGGTTCTCTGGGAATGCTCAATTACACAGCCAATAGGAGATGACATTGGCACTGAGGAAATCTGGTGCTCCTGACAGAGTCCAGTGCCCAGCGGTCACTGTAGCCTGTGTGGAGGTGGTCACCGGGGCCTGGGGAATGCCAGCTTTCTGCCCTACTCTGAGCCTTGATTGCCAAATCCCTGGGTCTCTCCGTGCCTGTTGGTCTGCCTGCAAATGGAGGTCACATTTTATACAAACCTGTGGTTGTGATATATTAGGAAGACAGGTGACAGGTCCCTAAACAAATACCATTTGATGGTGTTTCTTTGCCAGCTCATGATTCCTTGTTTTGAAGAAATACATAGCGACTTCTGGTGCGTAAACATCTGTAAATATCAGATGTACATGTGGTGGGTGTTCCACTGAATAGCAGTGAGTGCTGAACGTCTGCCTTGCCTCTCAAGTGCTCTTGGTTGTCATTGTAGCCCACTACCATCATGCACGCCGTGTCAGTCTGTGTGCAGCTCGTCCGGTAGAGAAGTGGCTCTCAATCTCCCTTATGCTGTGACCTTTTAACACAGTTCCTTGTTGCTATGCCATAACTGTGATTTTGCTACTATTATGAATCACAATGGAAAGTACCAACAGGCAGAACATCTGACATGAGGCTTCCATGGGGGTCGCGACCCACAGGTTGAGAACCCCTGCAGTTGAGGCCCTGGGGATGTAAGTGTGAAGGGAAGGGAAGCAGGGGAGACACGTGTTTCACTTTACATCCCATGCTGAGTCAGCATTGTTTAGTGTTGCTCTGTAACCATCACGTACTTTGCCGTGTCACTCACTGTATTGGGAATCCCAGCTGCCTTTGATCTTGGCAGTCCTGATGAAATACGAGTGTGTGTATGCGTGTATGTGTGTGTGTATGTGTGTGTTAGTGTGTTTCACTAGGAGGGTGTGAAGTCTAGGGAACGGCGAGGGGAGGGGGAGCGGGAGCGGTGGTAGATTAAACACACACAACTACAGCTGCTAGCAATTTTTCCTGAGGGCCGAGGATAGGCTTGCACTCGCAGGTTGACCAACATGAACTTGTAACTGAGATCAAAGTCATCTCTCTTCTTGCTGTTTAAGATCCAGCAATGGGAGCAGAACCTGGAAAAGTTCCACATGGACCTGTTCCGCATGCGTTGCTATCTGGCGAGCTTACAAGGTGGGGAGTTACCGAACCCCAAGAGTCTTCTTGCCGCCACCAGCCGCCCGTCCAAGCTGGCTCTTGGCAGGCTGGGTGTCCTGTCCGTTTCATCTTTCCACGCTCTGGTAAGCTCCTGGGGAGGGCTGGGCCAGTGGCTTGCACCTTTCCCCAGCTGGTTGCTGATGCCTCTGCTAGAAGTTGACTTAGGAAGGGATGAGGGTGGCCAGGGGCTAGATTCCGGGGACCAGCAGAGGAGATAGATGGTGGTTCCAAGTTTCTTAGATGCTTGTTAGGAGTCTAGCTGCTAGTAGAGAGGTTACTCCATATTCTCATCTGCCTGTCTGTCTTTCCTCATACTCTTGGGAAAGTGGGCTCCCTGAAGAGTGGTCCTACTGGATAAAGAAGAAAAACATGGATTAAAAGCTACTAAGCTATGCTAAGCATAGCTTAATGAGTACAGTGGGTTCCTTATAAGTTTGAAGACCTGAACTTCACTCCTAGAAACCTATGCTTAAAGAGCTCGAGGCCAACAAGAGCCTATCTCCAGAAACAGGAAAAAAAGAAAGACGAAAAAAAGATGGAGCGTTAGGGAGATGGCTCAATAGTTAAAGCAAGAAGGCAGGAATTCTGATTTGCATCCCTCGCAAATGCTGGGTGGCCATAGTTACCCACCTGTAATTCTAGCCTCTGGAAAGTGGAGACAAGATCCCTAGAGCTGAGCAAGTTGGCTAGCCAGACTAGCAAAATCAATGAACTCTGAGTTTGATTGATATTCCTTGTCTCAAAGAACAGGGTGGAAGGATTGGAGAAGATTCCCAATGTCATTCTCAGGCCTCCCCACATGCACCTGCAGACATACATGTGCCCCCACACACATGTGCCCACACACATATGAACATACATATACACAGGCACATATACCACATAGACATGAAAAGGAGAAAAATTAAAAAGAATAAACAAGATGGATGGTACATGAGGAATGACGCTCAAAGTTGACCCTTGGCGTCCACATGGACCTGCAGACACATGAGCACACATACGAACACAATCCATAAATGATGATGGCTTGGCTTGGAGTGCTGGGAGCCCCATGGGTAGAGTGTGCAATTGCTTCTGGCTTTTGCATTGAACTAGCTCATCTCAGGAGCTCAGAGTGGTTTTGCTGGCTCTGCTGCCCATTGTGGGGCCGTCTGAATGTTGGAAATTGGCTTGTGCTGTCTGGATAAGGCATCTGTGTGGAAGCTGTTATGTAGTTGACTCAGACACCATCAGACACACTTAGAGTAAGACTGCCATCTCTACAGCATGGACACTTTGATCCTCTTTAAGATGGTTTACAACTGTGTTTCCCATTAGGTGTGTTCCAGAGATGACTCCGCTGTCAGGAAAAGAGCACTCTCCCTTACCCAGAGAGAGAAAAGCAAGAAAGGCATATTTTCTTCACTGAAAGGGCTGGACACCCTCGCAAGAAAGGGGAAGGAGAAGAGAGCTTCCATAACTCAGGTAAGTTCCCAACATGGGAGGAACAAGAGGTAGGATGACGTTCTTGTCGCCTCCGTTTCCAGACTGCTGCAAGCCATGAGTGGTTTTACCTTCTGGTAAAGGTTAAGTCAAAGTTGATTCAAAGGAATCTAGGTTTGTCAGGGACTTGTACCCACATGAAATATACAAATTGCTTCATTTGCTTTAGCCTGCCCCAAAAGGCAGGCCCACTCGTGCAGTTCTCAGGACCATAAGGAATGGGAATTATCAGAAAACAGGTCTGGGGATGTGGCCTAATTGGTGGAGTGCTTGCTTAGGGTGTCTGAAGCTCCATGTTTGATCCTGCACAACCAGGAACAGGGCGCACAGTGTAATTCCAGCGCTTGGGAAGTAAGGCAGGAGTATCAGGAGTTTGTTCTCAGTGAATTTGAGGGCAGCTTGGGCTAGAAACTGTGGAGAGAGAGAGACACACACACAGACAGACAGACAGACAGACAGACAGACAGAGACACAGACAGACAGACAGACAGAGACACAGACACACAGATTGGAGGCGTGACAAAGCAGAAAATGAAGGTTGAGAGTTATTTAGTAGTAGAGAGTTTCCCTAACATGTACAGGGGTGCTGTGGGATAATAATTATTAGAAAAACCAATCAACACTTTTTGTTGCCTTATAGCAATTTATATGAAAATGAATGCAGAAACATGATGCTAATCCAAGGAAATGCAGCTAGATTCCATTGATGATTGTACTAGATCCTATTGATTTTATTTATAGGCCTTGACAGTGCTAGATTCTATTGTTAGTCCTAGATCTTGTTGATAGTGCCAGATTCTATTGCTAGTCATAGATTTTATTGATAGTGTTAGATTCTATGATCGTGCTAGATCCTTTGCTCCCTCAAATCTTGCCCCCTGACAGTTGTACCTTGTCATCCCATACCACAGAGGGAAAACCCAGTGCTCTGAAAGGCTGTCATTCACCTACTCTGCTCACCTGGGTTATAGGGCAGGGCTAGCATTCAGACATACTAGTCCAAAGCCCCAAAGGAACAGACAGTGGCTGCTACACATTTTCTCTTTCTAGTATTGTATCAAGAAATAAAACAGCTTCAACATTTATTGTTAAAATATGGCCCTAAGTTCAGCAAACTGCTCTGAGAGCATGAGTGTGCAGATCTGAAGTGTTTCCCAACACCCATAATGAAACATGTGCTTATTGATAGTTTTCTCCCTGGTTGATAGGTTGTAGGATTATTTTTTCAAGAACTGTTGAAAGGAAAGGCTACAAGATGATCTTATTGTATGGGACGAAGATATTTGCAGTGGCTTTCAGTGGGTTGCTGTTTTTCTGAAAAGGATTTTTGGTTGTTATTTTAAAGAAACGGCCACAGTTTATAGATGTTTATTTTCTAATTTGCGTCTCTTGAGCTGTGAAAAACCTTTATGAATCAGGTGACTAAAATCTTTAAAACAACTTTGATATTTTAAAATCCTGAAACTGAAGGGTGGGGTGATAGGAAGTGGATTGTTGATGGGAAGACAGCAAAATACATGCAAGTTCTTTTACGTGGCCTTGTGTATCTTAACTATTCATATACAGTAAGAAAATCCCCTCATCAGAGGGCTGGCGAGATGGCCCAGTGGGTAACTTGCCACCAAGCTTGATGTTATGTGTTTGATCCCCCAGTTCCCACATGTAGGAGAGAACTGACCCCATAGACTGTGCTCTAACTTGTTCATATTCACTGTGGCATGAGCCCCTCGCCCCTCACACAGACACAAATATATAAATGTAAAACAAAGACTTACAGCTCTACTTGCATCTCTACTGTGTTGTAATAAGTACTTATTTGTTGGCTAACTATAATCCCCTGGCTAATATCAGGCCTATGTTTTCTGAATGGAACTGTCATCATTGTGTTCTGTATATGATGTCAAGGTCAATTTTGGTATTGATCAAGATAACTTCATGCAATTAAGAGGATAACATGATAGGTAGCTGGATAAGTAGCTTATTTTTAGAAGTACCATTTAGCTAATTAAGTGAGCCTTACTGTCTGCTAAGTGTTCTCAACAAAAGATTTCTTGATAAACAAAAGCATTTGGTTGAACATTTTTTGTTTTAAGAAAGATATGAAGTCAGTACTTACATAGCTGACTAGCTGATTTCTTAGGAATTCCTAGTTGAATTTTTAATGTTAGTACTCTACAAAATTTAGAAGATAAAATTTACAAGAATTAAAAAAAATGATTTCTAGTCTTTTTGTGCCTCTAACACATCGCTTAACATATTGCCTTCCAATATTTATTCTAAGAACATTAAGAACAGTTATAAGATTGATTTTATGACTTTGCCAACTCCATTCCTCATCTTTTGAAATGCTTAAGTAGTTAAAAAAAAAAAAAAAACAATGTCAAGAAAATCAAGATGTCTTGAATGCTGTGAGACATTACATAAGAGTAAATATGAAACCATGGGGGAAAGGAAGCAGATTTCTCTGCAGAGGCAAAGCTTTATATTTGAATATTAGTACAGACTGGGAAATGAAGATATTATCAAATGTTATACAACTCAGTCTCTAAACTGAAAATGCATGGATGCATTGCTGAACTGGTTCATTAGCCTTTTTCCTTCCTCCTGTCTTTCAGATGTTTGATTCAAGTGGCAGCCATGGATTTCTTGAAACTCAGCTACCTCAAAACTCCACTAACTCCAGTGAGGTAAACATAGGCAGCCTGGGCAGCCATCTTGGCAGCCATCTTGCTTTATGTTAATAAAGTGGCAAATGTGGGTTTAGAGTCTTCACATGGATCTGTTAAAAGACCAGTTTAGAATTCAAATGGTCCTACTAAGTAAACTAAGAGGTGTCTCCTGAATGCTAACTATTGTGGGGGGTGCTTTTAAACTTACGACATCACCACCTTAAAATTAGTACCTTGACTGTCTGGGCCAGAGCTGCATATTTGACATATACTTACATGTTCTTCAGCAGTACCTGACTTTCCTTTGAATATTAGTGAATCCCCAGTTACACCTTCCTTCATGTTTTCACACAGATAGTGCATGCTTCTCTAGGCATCCTCAGTGGAGTTGAGCAGTGTCCTTCTGTGGTCTCCAGAGATGCTTCTGTTTCTGAGTTCAAGAGTGGGGTGCACAGCTTGGATATGCTCATGGTTACATTTTACACATTTCCCAAACTCATGTCCTCTTTGTAAAGCTGGGTTCCGTACTATTAGTCAATTTCTCCAACCTTCTCTCCGTCTGATTGCTTTATCTTTAGTTTTATTTCTAGCAAAGCTCTTAGCTACTCATCAAAGGCAAAAGGTCAATAATGGGGCTGGAGGGATGGCTCAGAGGTTAAGAATATCTATTGTTCTTCAAAAGGATCCAAGGTCACTTTCTAGCACCCAGATGGTGGCTAACAGCCACCTGTAACTCCAGTTTCCAGGGCAATTTGACGTTCTCTTCTGGCTTCTGTGGCCACTAGGCACATGTGTGGTGCTCAGACACACATGCAGGCAAAACACCCATATACATAAAATAATGAAATCAATTTAAAAATGCTGAATATGGGGCTAGAGCAATGCTTCAGCACTTAAAAGAGTTTGCTGTTCCTATAATGGACTTGTATTTGCTTCCCAACACCCACATGGCAGCTCACAGCTGCCTGTAACTTCAGTTCCAGGAACCCTGATGCTCTCTCCTGACCTCCATGGGCACCTGCATACACATGACATATGTACCCTCACACAATCATAAATGAAAAACAGAAAAAATTAAAATAGATAAAAGCTTGATAATGAGCAGCATGGACAAACCTATTGTGTCTTTGCAAAAGCCATCCAACAAGTTAGTAGAAATAATTTGGCGAATTAGAAATTTAGTTTGAAAAAAATCTGAGTTATAGTAGAATGTCAAACACAGGGACAGTTGCTTGGAGGGAGAGAGGCACTCTCTGGTGACATGAAATGCTCAGTATAGACAGCTATGTGCTTTGCCTCCTTCTGAAGCTGGGTACGGCCTCCTCAGCACACCGTTGATGTTGCTGCAACTGCTCCTGGGTGGCAGCTCGGCCTCAGGGGCCCTGCTTCCTGTAGGGTGAGTGTGAATGAGTTGGAGATTCCTCTGCCTGGAACCACATCCCTTCCCCCCTGCAGCCTCCCAGGACCATGGCTGCCAAGAGCATGCCGTGAAGGTGGAGTGGCTTGGACCAGGACTCTCCTGTTTTGTGGTCTCCTTTTGCTAAAGTGGACAAATCCACCCTGAGTAGACAAGGAAGCCGCATCCAAACCTTTTTTTCTATAAAGGATGCAATCAGAGTGGCAACGGCTTCATAATGAGTGCTGTCCATTTCCCGCCCGAAGGTCTCTGTATACTTACAGAGCTGATTCAACCCTGGGGGAACGACTGAATCCTGTGGTTGATATGTCACCAGCATTTGCTAGGTTATTACTATGTCCCTGCCGTGTGTGTGTGTGTGTGTGTGTGTGTGTGTGTGTGTGTGTGTGTGTCAAAGAGAGAGACAGAGACAGAGACACACACAGAGACAGACAGACAGACAGACAGACAGACAGACAGACACACACACACACACACACACACACACACACACAGAGAGAGAGAGAGAGAGAGAGAGAGAGAGAGAGAGAGAGAGAGAGAGATGGATCTTGAAGAAGAGCTTTCCATAAGCCCTTGGTCTGTGTTCCTGTGTATTCGAAGCTCATAGCACATGCCAACGTTATGATACTTTGCTTAAAGTTTGTTGCTAATCATTTGTTTTAACTGTAGTCCTTTAGTGACTGAGAACTGTTGGATCTATGATAAAAGCTCAGTGCTTTAAGATTATTCTTTTTAAACATTAGGTAATAATAGAAAGTTCTTATTTTGAGGAGTGAGGTCATCAAAGCATTATCAAGACTCACTGCAGACGTTAAGAGGAAACTTTGCTGAAACAGTCATTGATGGCGAAGTAGACTGTCCATCTGTCTGTCAGCTGTTTAGCAGTACATCTTTCTGTTCTTTGTCACCGAACATAGGTAACTAGGTTCAAATTGAACTGCAGCTTGACACAAGAGAGGATCATTATTTTTTTTAATACCCCTTTGGCTTAAATTCTGCCTGTAGCTGGTTGAATAATTACAATGATTATTCCCTCGTCTTGTGCTAATCACGGAGAATATTTGTAGCACACAAACCATCTGTTTTTATACAGTAAGTACATTATCTGCATTGGCACCACACAGAAAGGGCCGTTGTGAGGGAGGAGCCGCACTCCTTTTTAAATATCCCACCATAATTGGTACATCCTGTAAAGGTCTTGCAGTGAGTCACCCTAACTGGAAGTCTGTGAACGCTGGAGGAAAGCCAGCCTTTTTGGAGCATGTTTTAAAGGACACCTTGGCTAGTCCCAAATGAGAGCTTTTCAAGGCCTCCTTGATGAGTAATGATGAGTCTCAGACAGCCTTTGGCAGGGAGCTGTTTGTTGTGGAAAGACATCAACAAATCTCCCACTGAGTGAGGGTGGCAGCTGCCCCAGAAAGCCACAGCAGCCTGTGGCAGCCCCTGGCCTTGGCCTCTGCTCCTGGAAAACCGTCTGGGGTGTCCTGACTTTCCGTGGCAGTGAGTGAATGAAGGATTGTCACTTTAGTTATTAGGTACAGACGGGGCTTGAGGCGGGTGAGGGCGAGAGGTGGGGGCGAGGGTAGGGGGCACGCTGATGTTGGTTTCTCAAGTGGAGAATGTGAATGGAACAACCAACTGTTGACCACAGTGCAGTCTGTTTAAATCGATGCTAGTCTGGAGCCTTCCACAGCACATCAGGATGTGCATCTACAGAACGTATCTGTGTCTGTCTCTTTGCATACGCATAGCCAGCCAGTCAGGTCTTTGTCTTCCCTCCCTAACCACCGATGTCTGGGCATCTGCCCAAGAAGGAAGTAAACACGGCATCATCCACCGTTCCGAGTTGTCAAAAAAGGAGCCACGGCAGATCACTTCTTTTGTGTTGTTTCCTCATCTCACTTGCTAATAGACTCTCCTTTCATCAGTGACTGGGGTGCTGTAGGCCTCCTTGTGACAGACACACACTGTGATTTTTGCTACTCATGTCTCATGTCCCTTCATTGATCCAGGCAGTAATTATAAGCCATTGGACCTAAAAGCATCTGCTGCAAGGACGCACAGGGTTACCATTCTCTCTCTGGGTGACATACTGAGCATAAGTAATTTGACATGTAGCTTCAGGACCATTAGTGAAATGATGATGATGATGATGATGATGATGATGATGATGATGATGATAATAATAATACTTGTAGATAATAATAATAACACGTGTAGAAGTTGCCTTACCAGGAGAGCTAGCTCAATTTGCAATTGCTAAGGTAGCATGTTGTGGCTGGGGCTAGAGTTCACTTGGGCTCCCAGTTCCTACAAGGCCAGCAGGAGTAAGGTTTGAGGGAACACTACCACAGCTCGCCCCAGGTTCCTCAAGGTTTTTGGAACATTGGATAATTCTCATGCAGTTCTGGACAGTGGTTGTCACTGAACCGTGGGGGTGATGCAGGGATGGTGCTCGGACGCTGTCCAAGCTGACTGCCGAAAGGTTGTAGCGCGTCTCTCACATGCCATTCCTCATGGGAGTGACCTCCTGAAGCTGGCATTTGTGGTGGTCACCTTTAAGATGAGGGAGGTGTTGAGACAGTAGGGCATCAGGCTTCATAAGGCTAGCAAGAGGGAGGTTTGGCCTCGACCTTTTTGTTTCTTCCCTTTGTGTTCTCTGTGAACAGAGACCTTTGAACAGGGCTTTGGAAATGATCTCTCGGCGGGAGGAGGCTGGTCAGGGTAGGAGAGAGCAGGTAGGGCAAGGAGACACTGTTGTTGCACCTCTGAATGAGTGCTTTAGAAAGCCCCTTTAAGAAGGATGTGCAGGAAGGACTTTTCCAGGTGTCCTCTGTCTGTCTGTCTGTCTGTCTCTGTCTGTCTGTCTGTCTGTCTGTCTGTCTGTCTGTCTCTGTCTGTCTGTCTCTCTGTCTCTCTCTCTCTGTGTTTCATTTCAGAGTTTTCCATCTCCTTTTATGAAAAGGATGTAGGAAAATGTTTTATCAAGCTCTTGAAACTGAACTGTGTATGTTGTCAGCCTGGATGCCTCTGGTCCTTCCTGAGGAAATCAATGTAGCTTTTTCTCCAAAAGGGCAGAGCTTAAAATAACTCAGAAGATCTGTATTTACCAAGTAGACTCCCCCACCCCTTGGCTCTAATTAATTCATTCCACATTCTTTGACTTCATTGAATAACCAGGTTTTTCCCTTTTCTATATTGAATACACGTGTGTGTGTGTGTGTGTGTGTGTGTGTGTGTGTGTGTGTGTGTGTTACAGCAAAAAGCACATGTAATTTGTCATTGTGGGAGGTCTCTTGAGAGGCTTTAAATCATTGATGGCGTTGGATTCAATAGGCATCTTCCGTGAGCAGTGTAGATGGAGGAAATGACGCCTCCGTGCAGTTGCAAGTTCAAAGCCACACTTAACTGAGCATGGTGGGATTGAGTCTGTTGTCCTTTTCGTCCATCCTTCCATTTACGTTCACACATTTCTTTTGTTTGAGACTTTGAGCAGTCCGGTAATTGGTCTTCCCAAAAGTTGGGACTGTTAAGAAACTGACATTGGCTAGATCTGGGTAGGGGTTTAAGGTTTACCGCCTGTATTGCCCTTGGCTGGTGCCATAGTTTGAGTGGGACCCCTGGGCCCAAATCTGCCTTTCATAATGTTCTACTTGTAGGTTTCTAGGACCCTCTGGATCCTTCTACTTTGCTATTCTCTCATGCTTCTCTCATCTAGAGTCCCATTAGGATGTCCTCCCCTCTGTCCCAGTTTCCTGGTAAGTGAAGGCTTTCGTGGGACATGCCCCTTGGGCTAGTATGCAGATATAAGTGAGTATATATCATTTGAGTCTTTCTGCTTCTGGGTGAACTCACTCATTATGATCATTTCTAGTTCAATCCATTTGTCCACAGATTTCGGGAATTGCTTGTTTTTAATAGTTGAGTAGTATTTCTCCACAGTTGAGTGGAGAGTGGGGTCTGACTTACACACGAACTCTGGTGGCTCATATTTGACCATGTCCCCTGGAGGGGGAGACCTGGTGGCACTAAGAGGAAGGATAGCAGGTCACCGAGAAGAGACTTGATACCCTATGAGCATATACAGGGGGAGGAAATCCCCCTCAGGAACAGTCATAGGGGAGAGGAATAAGGGGAAAATGGGAGGGAGGGAAGAATGGGAGGATACAAGGGATGGGATAACCATTGAGATGTAACAAGAATAAATTAATAAAAAATTAAAAAAAAATGACATTGGAAAAGCAAATCTGAATCAAATGTAAGTGGAGAGCCTTGACCTCTCACATTGGTTAGTTGCGATTCTCGGGTGGCAGCCATCTCCTCAGCACGCAGGTGTATTCTGAGTGTGAGACATCGTGTTAAGGGCAGAAGGAGACAGGGCGTGGTGGGACGAAGGCCGTGATGTCATTCATCTTGCCACATAAAGTGGGTGTATCCAAGGCTAGCCCTTGTGTGAGGTGGATTTTGTAGAATGGTGGGTTCCCCTAACTAGCGATTTCAGTATTAGAGTCAGGGGGGCACAGAGCGGCAGAGGAAGGCAGTTGACGTGAGCAGAAGCATAGAGGCAGGGGAATTCCTTGCTCTTTATGGGAAGGCCTCTTGAGACAGTTTGCTCAGCTAGGGCACGATTTGTAGAGTAGAACCAGGAACCAAATCTGGACCATTGATGTCATATCTATTGTGGAGAGAAGTTAATTGGCAGGCTGCCATTTCCATGTTGTGTCATAGTTGGGAGACCTGATGTAGCCAGACTTTAGGGTCCAGAACCCTTTAGTACCACAGGTACTAGTTATATAAACAAAGTTTCTTAGAAATGCCATTTTTCTCACCTGTTAAGTAGGGGATCCATGATACCTCATCATGACAGTTGTGAGTCAACTGGCAGCAGGGTAGGAATTTATTTTATGTGAAGAAATCTCCTTATGATGGACAGCCAGGGATGAGAAATCTGCAAGCCGTGTGGTGGTCCGTTCCAACTGGCCAAAGGACAGTGTAAAATTGCTGTGACATGATTTCTGTTGTCCCTCCCTGTGCGCCCCCCTCCTCTTTTGATGTTTCTTACTCCACAGTGACCTCTGCTGGGCTTTCTGCTTTTGATCCCCCCCCCCCATGTGCCCTAAACAGCTTAATTAGGCCATCACCTGCTCTTACTTGGCACTGCCCAACTGAAGGAAGTACCTGGGAGAAATGAGCCTGAGAAAGCCCTTACTCATGTGACAGGCCCCTCAGCAGAGGGTATCCCAGAGCCTGCCTGGCATCCTAAGCTCGAGGAATCTGCCCCTGCCTGTCTTTTTTCTCCTTGTCCTGGCTGCAAACATCTTTCTAGGTAAATGTGCCACCGCCGACGTTGACAGCTCCATGGCAGGGCCAGTTAGGCTACTTCAGAGCTGAGCATCACATTTCCAAAGAGACGGCACCGAAAGATGGATCTTTCCCCTTCTCTTCCCTGGCCTGATCTTCGGAATGTCTCTATTATACTACACTCTTGGCTTCACACAGTTTCCTTTGTGTTTAGAGGAATTAACGCCCTGTCAGTCAGTGTGCTTGCTTTGAGGTTTGAGTTGTATGTAGTAATGTGAATGTCTACACGCCCTGCTTTCCAGCCTGTAAGACATCTTCATGTATGTGGGTGCCTTTGCTCATAAAGGCTTGTTTATCTTGTTAATTAATATATTTGAGTAATAGGAACAGTGCTTTCATAAGCTAAGTGGTAACCCGAGGCTTAGCAAATTGAATTTTGTTTGTGTGTTTGGAGATAGGATTTCATTATGTCGCCCTGGCAAGCCTGGAACTCACTTTGTAAATGAGGCTCAAACTGAGATCTGCCCTCAAACCCAGAGATCTCCCAATCTCTGCTGGGAATACAGGCATACACCAACACTCCACCAAAATTAAATGTTCCCTCCCCCGTTACGCCCCCCCCCCGCCCCCCCCCCCCCCCCCCCCCCCGCCCCTGGGCCACCATTATCTAGTTAAGTAGCAGCATCGGGGTTTGCCTCCCCATAGTGTTCCTACAAGTGTCCAGCTTGAGGAAATGTGCCAGTTGCTGAGTACATAGTTGCCACGCTGGTTGTTGGTCGGAGTAGACTAACATGAAGTGATTGGTCGCAGTGGTGAGATTTAGGAAAGCATTTTAGGCAAAGCTCCTGAAGGGGTTATGTTTGGAGATGATCTCCTGACAGAGCGGCTGTGTCCAATGTCGGAAAGACAGAGAGAAGATGTCCTCCTTACTAGAAGTTAGGTTTTTAAAGTTTAAATGGGAGAAAGGAGAATCACACTAATGGAGAGCTGGAAAGGGGCTAAGGATGAGATGCACATTTCCCAGGGGCCCTTCGCCATCAGGACTCTATAGCAGTGAGGCTGAGCTGTTTGGATTCTTCCATGCCTCCCCCCTCCACCCCCTTTTTGGCCTTCAACTTCGTCTGTGTGGAGAGACTAAGGAGCCAAAGGCTGGCAGATTGGGCCCCTAGCGTGGCATGAGAAGCCAGTGTCGGGTGTACACAAAGCGTATAGTAACCGTTTACATCATGGGAACCCCCACCCTCCAAACGCACACACAGTTTCTGTTTTTGCTTCTCTGACCTGTCTCTGTTTTCTCACCTCATGCAGGTCCACGACCTGCATCTCTATGGCTCCACAGTGGACAGTACGCTCCGAGACAACACGTGGGAAGTCCAGACTTACGTCCACTTCCAAGATCAAGAGGGAGTTACCGTGGTCATCAAGCCAGAGCACAGGGTGGAAGATGTTCTGGCTTTGGTGTGCAAGGTGATGGACTTCAGATACATAGTTCTGAATAGAGAGGGCCATTAATGCTATACTCCTCCGCCTTCAGGTGCCGTGGGTTTTTTTTTTTTTTTTTTTTTTTTTTTTTTTTTTTTTTTTTTTTTGGTTTTTCGAGACAGGGTTTCTCTGTGTAGCCTTGGCTGTCCTGGACCCACTTTGTAAACCAGGCTGGCCTCGAACTCACAGCAATCTGCCTGCCTCTGCCTCCCGAGTGCTGGGATTAAAGGCGTGCGCCACCACGCCCGGCTTGGTGCCGTGGGGTTTTAAAGACCCAACTTTCTACATAGGGGAGCATATTAACATTTTCTTTTCTTTTCGCTTTCTTTCTTTCCTTCTCCTCCTTCTCCTCCTCCTCCTCCTCCTCCTCCTCCTCCTCCTCCTCCTCCTCCTTCTTCTTCTTCTTCTTCTTCTTCTTCTTCTCCTCCTCCTCTTTCTTCTTCTTCTTTCTGAGACAGGGTTTCTCTGTGTAGCCCTGGCTGTCCTGGACTCACTTTGTAGACCAGGCTGGCCCTGAACTCACAGCGATCCGCCTGCCTCTGCCTCCCAGAGTGCCGGGATTAAAGGCGTGCGCCACGACGCCTGGCATATTAACGTTTTCTAGTTAATCTGTTAATGCTCCACCCTTCAGAAGAGTGACCTCAGGCTTCCATTGTGACATCCATCGCTGTATGCCTTACTTAGACATGAAGTGGCTTGGCGTGCTGTTAAGTGCGTAACCCATCGCCACTCACAGTTGCATCGTGGACACAGCTGTGAGTTATGGTTCTTCAGTCCTCCAAATGGACTTTAGTCCCAGTCTGAAGAGGAAGCCTATAGGACAAATCTATTCGGCAGCAGCAGCTCTGCCACCAGGTGGCAGAGTGGAGCTGAAGGATTTGAGTGCGCTGGAATTCATAAGTGGTGACAAGGCTTGTTTGTGGAGGACAAGGAGAGTGTTTTTAACTCTCTTTTGTACTTGGCCTGGAAGCTTTGGTGTCCCCTACATTTGTGCATGTCATTATCTTTACAAACTTATAGTGCCCCCCCATGCCCCCTCACCCCCCAGCACATAAGCCTTTTATTCAGAAAAGTCTTGATGTTGATCTGTACAGGTGATAAAAACTGCTACAGTGACAAGTTTTTTTTCTGAGCGTTAAAGGTGTCAGAGGCAAGAGGTCAGCTGATCCTGTATGAAGCACAGGCCTGGACTCTAAATGCTTTTCTGTTGAAAGTGTGGGGAAGAAAGAAAAGATGCAAGCGAGGGAAAGAGAAGGAGGAAGTGAATGCATGTGCGCTACACACACACACACACACACACACACAGATGCACACATGCACACAGGCACACAAATGCATGCAGGGTGAGGGGGGCATAAGAATATATCTGAACTTAAACATTTTCCCTTTAAAATACTTTGAAGTATGAAATTCTGAATTCCGTAGAACTTATCCACAAACCACAGTTTTTACAAATCTCTTTACTTTCGTAGTAAGAAACAACTTAAAGTTGGTGACTGGCGAGTGGACGTGGACGAGAGCTAGGTGTCTGACGGGAGACGGGCTGTGTGACGAAGCGCAGCTCCTTAGCTTACTACTGGTGAATCTTATGCATTGCCATGACAGCATTTAGAGGAAACCTTAACAATGAATTTTGTCCCTTCTTTCTCTTGTTTGCACATTTAAATTTGAATTTTTTTCCCCATAGTTCTAGACTGAGCAAATTATATGCAGCTGTTTTTTGAGATTTTGGTAGTGGCCAGTCAGGAGCCTCCCCTGGACGCTGTTGATGTTAGGACAGAGCAGTCAGACTCAGGGTAACCAGCCATTTTCTTTGCAGATGAGAAAGTTGGAGCCCACTCACTACGGTCTTCAGCTTCGAAAGGTGGTTGATGAAAGGGTCGAGTGGTGTGTGCCCGCACCGTATGAATACATGCAAGAGCAGGCAAGTGGACGCTGGAGGTTGAGACGGACTGTCCAACCATATCCATGCCCAGCCTCACATAGCCCAGGCTGGCCTCAAACTCTGTATAGCCAAGGATGCCCTTGAGATTCTGATCCTCCTGCCTCCATATCCCTAGTGTTTGGAATAGAAGTGTGTGCCACCTCACCCAATCGGTGCCACGCCAGGAGCGTGCTAAGCAATTCCTTTGCCAGCTCAGCTTTTCCCCTAGGCCTCTTAATTTTGAAGACTGTAGTTTGGGGGGGGGGGAGAACTGTTCAAGTTTGGCATTTGATTTATAAGCAGCCCTCATATAAACAGTATCATAGTTTTCCTGTGAAAGGGTATGTCAACATAATTTCGCAGAGCCCCTGATTCTGTTGCTTTTACCTTTCTTAGGTTTATGATGAAATTGAAGTTTTTCCACTCAATGTGTATCATGTGCAGCTAACCAAGACTGGAGACATGACTGACTTTGGTGAGTGCCAGAAGCCCTCTCCCAATCCCAGGAACCCGATGCTCATTTGCCCTTCGTGCCAACCCCACCCCTACCCCATTCTCTTTTATTGTTATTTATTTAGTTTTGCAGGGTGTATTGGTGTTGGGAGAGGTGGCAAGGCAATCACAGAAAATAATATAAAAGTTGGTAAGGAATGTGACATGCTATTGGTAGCGCTAACACAATGAATTAACTGTGCCTGGTGCTACTCTGAGCTGGTTCACCCAGGAGCCAGACAGGGGGCCTTAGATCCATTTGTTGATTGAGATTTGAATGTATGTATATGTGCCACATGGGTGCAGTGCCTGAGGAGGCCAGAAGAGGGCGTCCTCTGGAAGAACAGCAAGTGTTCTTGACCACTGAGCCACCTCTCCAGCCCCATGAGGCTTCTTTTTCATGTCTAGAGTCTTACCAACCTGGAATGCTGTCCTTTCTCTCAGGATAGAAATCTTACCCGCCCTTCAAGAAGACATGGGCAGTCTTACTAGGACAAGCCTGCTCTGCTTGCTTTGTCCCCCTCTGAGTTGTGTGTAACAATTAAGCATCAGCATTGGTGTTTAACTCTTATTTTTCTTGGTCTTTATTGAAACTCAGCAAATTCTTTGTAGTCTTTGCTCATGTCTCAAAAGTGCACTTCAGACTTTTATTGCCTTTCCCATGGGAAGTCAGTAATAAGGTAAAGGTTGATGACTGCTTCCACAGAAAGACCGTTTTCGTCATGTTAAAAATAAGGTCACAACGCAGATATTTACTTTAAAATAACTCCATCCAATATGGGCCTTTTATGCACTAGCTATTTCCCAAGGGAGCATGAGAGATGCTAGAGAATCGGAGATATATAAGATAGTCTCGGGGTCTATGGTCTCCTCCTCTAATGGGAGGAGGTGATGGAGGTAAAAACAATACACAGGGCTGAGTGGGACTCAAGTTGATAATATGCTAAAGCTGTAATATGTTAAGTTTTCATTCTTTAGACAGACCCTGTTCTTAATTATATGGTTCACTTGCTGGTTTAATTTAAGACAGGGTCTCACTTTGTAGTCCAGACTGGCCTGAGATCCCAGGATATCCTCAAAGCTTGCAGTGGTCCTCCTGCCTCAGCCTCCCAAACGTTAAGATTAAGTGGGAACCACAGTGCTCAATGTAGGTTGGTGTTGGTTTTGTTTGGAAACCCTCTTTCCCTTTTGTCTGCTCCCCCTTGGCCTTTGCTCTGCTCCATGGCCGCCATGCCTGTGTCTTCTTCCCATCTGAGTGAATGAATTAGGCATAGAGTCTTTCGCCATGGTTGGGGAGCCTGGATGTGGAAGGACAGCCTGCACCATGGCAGGGCGTGAGGGGAACATGCGCTCTAAGCAGGGCGTGTACTGGGTTTTGCATAACATACCTATACAAAACACTGGACCCATTTGGGCAGTTTCCCCACCATTTCTGTGTATATGCACGTATTTGTGTGTGTGTGTGTGTGTGTGTGTGTGTGTGTGTGTGTGTGTGTGTTTATACATTTCTCTGTGTGAATTTGGGTGTGCAATGGTATGGCTCACATGTGGATGACTATGGACAGTCTTGGCTGTATCCCTTGAGTATATTCTTTTGAGGCTGGATTTCCTCATTTTTTTTTTTTTTTTTTTTTTTTCCACAGCATGGGCCAGGGTAACTGACACACAAGCTTTTAGGCTTTAGTCAGTCTCGCTCTCCTATAGGATTGCTGGTATACTGGTGCTTGTGCTATGCATCTGGCTTTTTATGTGGGTTTTGGGGATTTGAACTCTGATTTTTATGCTTGTACAGCATACACTGTGTCTACCCAGCCATCGCCCAACAGCAGGCTTTACCATTTTTTTAAAAAAAAAGATTTATTTATTACATATACAGCGTTCTGTCTGTGTGCCAGAAGAGGGCATCAGATTTCATTATAGATGGTTATGAGCCACCATGTGGTTGCTGGGAATTGAACTCAGGGCCTCTGGAAGAGCAGCCAGTGCTCTTAACTGCTGAGTCAGCCCTGGCTTTAACCTTCTTAAAACACCCTGCTCTGCTTCAGTAAGAGATCTTTTAAGTCTTAACTTTAAAAAAAAAAATCATTTTTAACTGTAGTGATATAGAAGTAATGTAAGGTAGGTTACCTGCACTGTTAATCTGTGGCAACAAAGTGAGTCACCCTGACCATCACTTTCAGGATGATGTCAGGAGCTTTGTCCCCATAGGACACTGGCTCTCTACTCTGCTTTCCCAGCTCCTGACAAACGCACATTATACCCTGTCCTTATGAATTTGGGAGCCCTTCAATATTTGTCTTTTTGTGCCCATCTTATTTCACTTAACATTAATGTCGTCAGGGTTCATCCCATTATAGGATGTGCCAGAATTTTCTTATTAAGGTTGAGTCGCGTTCTACTGTCTGTGCACACCGCATTCAGTTTGTCCTTAATCTCCTCATTCGTCGGCTGGGCTGTTCCCAGCGGCTGGCTGCTATGAATGTGCCACTGTGTGCGTGCAGATGCAACTGTTGAGTAATGTTGCACATTCTTGTGTCTAAACCCTCCAGTCTGGCGGGTTCCTCTTTCCCCTGACTCTTGCTAAAGAATAGCACTTTCAAAATAGTCGGTACTTACTTTCTCAGCATGCTGCAATCACAAGAATGGATGTTCTCGGATATACCCCCTGACTGGGCTGGGGAGACAAAGGGAGATGAAGTTACACTTGCTCTTTGTTTTCTCCCCCCAGGGTTTGCAGTCACAGCTCAGGTGGACGAGCACCAGCATCTCAGCCGGATATTTATAAGCGATGTTCTCCCTGACAGCCTGGCATACGGAGGAGGTCTGTGTGGTGCTGTCTGAGTTTCTAACTGTGGGATGCTCTGCCTCATGAGGTTGTTTGCAGTTTTGTCAGATGATGGTTTCTCCTGAAGTTTTTTTTAGAAAGAATTTACTTGAAAATACACATATGTATGTATGTATGTATATGTGTGCATATGTATATACTAATATATATGCATTGTGTGTAAAGAGAGTATTTATACAGATATGTGTGTGTGTGTATAGAGTGTTCATACAGATATGTGTGTAAAGAGGATATTCCTACAGATATGTGTGTGTGTGTATGTGAAGAGAATATTTACACAGATGTGTATGTGAAGAAAGTATTCATACAGATGTGTATGTATGTGTGTGAAGAGTGTTCATACAGATATGTGTGTAAAGAGAATATTCATACAGATGTGAGTGTGAAGAGAGTGTTCATACAAATATGTGTGAAGAGAGTATTCATACAGATGTCCAGATAGAGGGAGGGAGAGAATGTGCAAAACAGAGAGAGGCCTGGAGAAAACAGTTGGTAAGCAGTTCCCCAAATTGTGTCTCATTTAAAACAACTTAGCTAACACCAGCTTGGAGCTGGGCTTTAGCGCAAACCTCTGCACAATGCTCCATTTTCCACCTGGTGGGTGGCCGACATTCACAGCCTGCTTTCATCTTAAAATACATCTCTATAATATCTTCCTCCTTTCTTCCTTTTTTTCCCCTTCCTGGTTCTCAGGGCTGAGAAAAGGCAACGAAATCACGAGCTTAAATGGGGAAGCCGTGTCTGACCTTGACATTATGCAGATGGAGGCCCTGTTCTCTGAGAAGAGTGTTGGCCTCACTTTGGTCTCCCAACCAGTGGACATGAGAACAACCCTGTGTGCTTCCTGGTCAGACAGTGACCTGTTTTCCAGGGACCAGAAAGGTCTGCCACCATCTCCCAACCAGTCCCAACTGCTGGAAGAATTCCTGGATAACTTAAGAAAAACCTCCACAAGTGGTGAGGCTGTGTTCCATGTCTGTCCTGACCTGCTGATGGCACTGGCCTGAATTCTTAGTCTGAGCCCAGACTGTGTAAGCGGCTACTATTCAAAGACTGTATCTTCAGTTAGTTAGGACAAGAACACTGATGACATCTGGCATAGATTTATCAAGAGTCCATGCATTTTAGCAACTAGAGAACCTTTAGAAAAATGGAAAATAACTACTTTTGGGGTAGGGGGTGGGTGGGTATCACAAAGTAGTCTTTAAAGCCGCAGGCTCTTTCAAAGCCATTCACAGTGTTCAGTGTTGCCGGGGCCTGTAATTGCCTGTAATTGATTGCAGGCATGAGCGCGCATATATTCCAGGTTTGGAAGATTTTTATTTTGAGTCAGTGGAGCCTAAGGTGTTCTGTTTGGGTCCTAACAAGGTACAGTTTTTTTGTTGTTGTTGTTTGGCTGCCAGGGGGACTGGTCTCTTAAGAAACAGCAAACTTTGAATGTCATTCATGGACTAATTTCAGAACATTCTGAAAGTCTGTAACTGAAGAGCACAGTCGTCTTCCTTACAAGTGACATGCCTGTCTGAGGACCCACATGAAGGCGGGCTTTCCAAACTTACTCTTTCCACCTCCCTTGATTGTTATATTTTGAATACCAGGCCCTAGCTGAGTGCCTGTCATGTCCCTCTGTCGCCATGGAGAGTCCAGGTTTGGCTTCCCGGGGGAGCATAGGGTGGATTTGATCCTGGGATCACATGAGCTATATATATATTTTTTTCCCACACGTTCCTGCATTGCTAATGCATTTGCAATAGAAGTCTCTGTGTGCTGGCCAGGAATGAATGCCGTTAGGATGGATGGATGGATTCAATGATAAGGCACACTTACCAGATTGTCTGGGAATGAGCATCAGATTGTAAGAGTTGTGGTTCAGTGAGGTATCTGGTGGTTTCTCGTCCTCTCCTGGGACTCGCTTCCCGTTCAAAATATCATGAGGTTGACCGTTGGCATCATGAAACAGAAATTCTGATGGAGCTGATTAACGGCTGGTGATCCTGGGAGCAGCAGTCTAGGCTGCTGTTGTAAACCTGAGTGTTGTGTGTCCGTTGTATGTCAAGGGTTCTGAGTCGGTGATCCAGCCCTGTCAGTCCCATCTTTATTTGAATACTGTTTAAACACCAGGCACACTGTCTCTCACCTCCTGGAACCTAATGCCGAGAAGGGCTGAGGCAAGAGCACTAAGTTCCAGGTCAGAGTGGGACACATAGTAAGACCCTGCTCCAAAATAAGCAACAACAACAACAAAAGTTATTTTCCTTTACTCTTACTGGGAAATAAAAGCAGTCCGTTGTCCTATTATACAACTAAAATGTACACAAACACTTAAATAACTCTGGAGAAGGGATTTTGATACAACTTTGGGCTGCCCTTAGAGTGTTTACTCACACGTGTCTTACCCATGAACACTGCCAGAAGGAAGAGAGAGGTAAGGAAGGCGCTGAGTCCATCTCACAAAGCCTGGCTCCCCACCTAGTGATGTT
>OU015750.1:106877385-106910910 GCA_907169655.1 Acomys percivali
GCACACATGTGGACATACATGCACTAATTTAAAAATAATGAAATGAAAATAAAAATCAAAGACATGTCACATAGCTCAAAATGGATTATATCATTGAAAGCTTAAGTCATGTGAGGTTATAGTCACATACAACTTCTTTGACACGTCTTGCATTTTTCATGCCTGTTCACAGAGCAGCTTGGACTTTCATGTCGGAAGAGGTTTCTTAGGACCGGTGACCTAGTCAACTGAAACAGTTTGGAGCCTGTGATGAGAATCTCATGTGCTGCCTTGCTTGTCTGGGTGCTATGTTGTCAGTGCCCTGGGAAGGTTCTTTCATCTTCCCCTGAGGTGAAGAGAGCAGGTGCTTGCTGAACCGCTGCTGTGCCATGGGTGCTCAGTAGTCTGCATTTTCTGAGGTTGCTTGACTCTTCCCACAGAAGTAGAGGTCCTGGCCATGAGGAGAGACAAAGGCAGAAGAGAAGCAGGTCTCAGAGGCGGTGGCACTTCCCACCTAGTGACATTTTGAAAGTCTGTGGCCGTGGTTTGGGGTCATACGGTGTTTGGCGATATGGCTTGATGGGTCTCTTGCAGTGCTGTAATTAACCTCACACGTTACACAGACGGCTTTCATAACTTTCATTGTATTAGTTAGTTTCTTGTTGCTATGTCAAAATATCTGAAAAGGGCAGCTCAAGGAAGAGGTGGATTTGGCTTATGGTCAGAAGTGATATAGTTGATCATGGCTATGAAGGCATGGCCGAAGGAGCGTGAGGCAACTGTCTCTATTGCACCCACAGCTGGGTAGCACAGAGATGAGTGATGCTGCCCGCTCCCTTTTTCCTTTTCATACAGTCTAGGTTCCCAGCCCATAGAGTGATGGCGACCACATTTACACGGGAGTCTTCCTGCCTCAGTTAACTTGGTCTAGAAACTTCTAGGAACATACCCACAGACTTGCCTCCTAAATGAATCTAGATCAAGCTGACAATATACACAGGAAACACAGATGAACTGAGCCAAGAATTAGCACCCTTTATAAATAAATGTAAATGTCTCTGAGGCTGCAGGGAGCTTGGCCTTTCCACAGAATGCAGCGAGCCCTGAACAAAGGGGGAACATGTCATTTGACAAGAGGTTTTGCCTTTTTGGATAGTTATTGTCATTCTGGTCCTCATGTCCTGCCTCCTGCTCATGACATCTTGGCGGTCTTCTGTGATGTAACACTGGCACAGGTTACCGTGTCTCTGCAATGCCTCCAGATGGCTTTCAGAGTTCTTGGGTCTGCCATTTACATATTGAAACACATTTTAAAAGGCACCAGATTCCATTTATTTACTTGTTTTTTCCTTATGGCCTTTATTAGGGCACACGATTGCCCCTTATGCATTGTGGCGCTCCCACTGTGGTTTTTATTTCAGGATAGTAGAAACAACATTATCAAAAGAGGGTCATCGGGTCTCACAGAACCGCAGTCAGTATTCTGTAATATGCTTTGGAATGGGGAGGGGGAAACTGTTCAGTGGTAGAGGGTGAGTGTTCAGGGCTAATCAGACGTCTCCGCTGTTATGCCTGCCCTCCCTGCTGCGGGCGGCACTTATCCGCACACTGAAACAGCGTTTATCCAATGCTGTGACAACTGTCGTCATCCATATGTGCTACTGTGATTCCAGAGTGTGGGTCATTTCGAACAGAAGCACACCAGCATATAGTTCTGGGAGCTGCAGGCCAAGGCCAGGGCTTAGTAGGTTTGCCTGTTGACCTGATAGAGGCCTTGACTTCTGAATCCTCACATGGCAGATGGCAGAGAGAAGAATGTACACACTTCTGGCAGTAATGATCTAGTGCGGTAATGTCGTGGCCTGAGGGCCTCATCAAGTCCCATCTCCTGGCACCGCTGGTGGCAGTGAGCTTTCCAACACGTGGGTTCTGGGTTACATATTCACATTGTGGTGACTTCCACCATTACTTTCTCGAAAGTTCAAGAAAATGAATACCCTACAATTTGCTTTTTTTTGGGGGGGGGGTCTGGAGCTCAGTGGTGGAGACCATAGTGAGGTCTTCCATTGAGTTTCATTGATCGTTGTCCCTTCTAAGAACCCAGGGACCAGGTGGGCCTTTGATGGCTCTTGCCTGAGCCAGTTGTCTCGTCCTAGGCAGACTCCATCCAGGCCGCTTCAAGAGCAGAGCCAACGTTCCTACCCGTCCTTGTAGCCACAAGCAGCCTGGCGTCACCTTTGCCTGGGACCTGCCGCTTAGGATGTGCCCAGGGGCTGGGAAGAATATAAGCCTATTCCTTTGTTCCCTGAGATTATGAGATGGTACCAGCAAATGAAACAAACACAGCTGACTCCTCAAGTGGGGAGTGGCTTCCTTAGGACCAGGCTGCAGGTGGGGTACCACAGGGGGCGACAGTGCACACAACCAGCCCCTTTCCAGTTCTCCCTTTTCCACTGTTTCAGAGAGCTCAGATATTGCTTCTCATGGGACAGGAGGCAAGTGGAGAAACCTCCTTTCTTGCATGTCAACTGATGCAGTCTTGCACTTTAAACGGGCTAGGTCGGATTTGGCAGTGACATAATTGTAAACTTCGGATTAAAATCACAAAGTATGTGAACGGGGCCGATCTTAACTTCAGCGTCTCCTAGAGATTTTATTTTTAAGTTGGTACCCAAGATGCTATTTTAGCACGGGTTTTGCCCTTTAATTGCGAAGGAGTTGAGGCTGCCGGTGGCACTAATGGGACATGGGCTGACGCATAGTTCAGGAAGACGCTGAATTACTAGGTGTCTCATACCTAAATCCTTGTGTTTGCCCTGCGTGTCAGTCAAGAACTGGTGGGCATTTGGCAGAGTAGAGAGGCGGTGTTTTTCCATGACAGGCTGTGTGGCATGCCATCCACCTCTGGAAGAGTCTGCTGATTACAGGAGGAGAAGGGAGTTGAACCTGCTGTCAGCACAGTGGCTCCTGATGTTGAACCTGGTGCCTGGTGAATGCTCGGCGCCTGGCCCCCATGTGAGTGCTGGGCTCTCTAAATTGCCTGTGGAGGAGTAGACTGTCACCTAGCTCTTTGTGTCTTGGCACCTCAGCTGCCAGGTGGAAGTTCTTGTTGGCCATATTAAACGGTGGGTTTTTCAGCTCGAGAGATCTCACCCCAAACTTGATTTCCAGGAGGCACACAAAGACAGGGGCCTATGTTTAGCATGTGCAAAAGTAGCTCTGTTGATGGGCTTATAACTTGGCTGCTTTTCACTCTTGTTGTCATGGGTCCTGAACAGCACTGGGTGGGCTCAGCATGCGCTTAGCCTGATCCTACATATGCAATGAAGGACCTTCTCAGACACGCCACTGTGTATGTCCTGATAAGAAGGCCTGGTCAGGTAAAAACCCAGAATTCTTTTTAGGGTGTAGATGGGATACATGTCTTTACTTCCACTGCTCTTGCTTAGGGGATGGGTGGCATGTGGGTGTGGCTGTGGGTAGGCATTCAGTACCCAGAGCACATAAGCAGCTGTGCACATATGCATTCAGATTTGACCAGCCTACACTCTTTTTATTGCTGTTTTCTTCTTCTTCTTCTTCTTCTTCTTCTTCTTCTTCTTCTTCTTCTTTCTCCTCCTCCTCCTCCTCCTCCTCCTCCTCCTCCTCTTTCTCCTCCTCCTCTTTCTTCTTCCAGGCTGTACTCTCTCCCTGGTTCTCCTCTAGAAACAACACAAGCACATTGCATAGGTTACTGTTCTATTTATTGCTGGGACAAGACTCCTTACAAAAGGGACGTTTTGAAGCTACTGTCCATCCCGGCAGGAAATGAGCAGCCGGGGAGGGCTTGGGGCATCTGCTTACTTGCTTCTGCAATCTGGAAGCAGAGGGTCATCAACGCCAGTGTTCAGCCTGCTTTTGCCACTCTGTCCATCCTATTGAATGGTGCCACCAACAGTTAAAGCTGGTCTTCTTGCTTCAGCCAACTTAATCAGGAAACTTCCAGGACATGCCCATGGGTTCGCCTCCTAGGTGACTGTTGAAACTGATGCCTGACACTAGTTATCCAAAGGGGTTCTGGTGAAGCTTTAGCGCCCTGAAATCAGGTAGGCAGCCATCAAGCCTGCCCATCTTGGCTCTTTAAGAATCTTGTCACTCTTTGGGACAATTCCACCTCATGGTTGGAATTCTGGGGATGGCGGGACTGCCCTGAGACTTTGGAGGGTCTCAGGGAAGTCTAGAGCACCCTTCTCTGCATCCCAGAGTATCACACAATGGAGTTGGTTTCCATGGGCCAGCCCACGCAGGCCTGCACTCACAGAGAGGCCCCAGAAGTACCTATAAGCTCCCTGCAGTTAGGGAGATGAAGGTGGCCGAGCGCTCTTTGGAGTGGACAGGGTTCTGTCAGGAAATATATCTATGTCCTGTCATGACGTACGAGCCATACATTTCTCTTCCTTACCTGCGACATGGTGTCTCAGGAAGTGAATGAGCATAGGGGACCAACAGTGGCTGGAAGAGTTTTCCATAAGTTGCAAAGTTCTGTGAATATATTCAATGAATGACTCAGAATTAGCTCGGCACCCACTCCCACACCTCCCATGCTATTTTCACTCGAATCCATCTGGCCCCTCAGGCTCCAGTGCTCCCCTGCCCTTGCTTCTCTGAGCTCCTCATGGGACCACAGACTTGGGTTTTTGTTTTGTGTCCAGCACGCAGCACCCAGCAGGTGTGAGAGGGCTACTGTAGAAATCGCTGTTGTGAGTAAAAACATGTGTGACCCGTGTGTCATATTTCCTGTGCTTGATGAAAGTCTGGAAATAACGGGAGCCTGTTGTTTATAAGGTGAAGGCAGCAGAACGTTAATCTGATTCTGTTACCTAGGCAATGTGCTTGCGCATTGTGGGGCTTTATTTATTTATTTTTTCATGCTTCTCTGACTTCTATGTCTCTTCTCAGGGGTCTCTCTTTCTCCTACACTCTTTGCATTGGTGTTTCCAGAGGCCCTTTATTTATTTTTTCTTGTCTTCGAGACTGTGTCCCATGCACTTGCCCAAGAGCTTCTGATTCCCTCGTCTTTTTTTTTTTTTTTTTTTAAGACAGGGTCTCTCTGTGTAGCCTTGGCTGTCCTGGACTCACTTTGTAGACCATGCTGGCTTTGAACTCACAGCAATCCTCCTGCCTCTGCCTCCCGAGTACTGGGATTAAAGGCATGGGCTACCACACCTGGCTCTGACCCCCCTCGTCTTTACTTCCGACGTGCTGGGGTTCCAGGCATATCTCTCCCTCTGCGCCTGAGCCACATCCCACTGCCTTCCTTGGTTTTTTTTTTTTTTTTTTTTGAGAGAACCCTTATATTTGCCGTGGTGGGTGTCATGCATCATGACTTTGCCTGGTATATTCCAGTGTCTTCCAGGAGGACCAACCACTGACCACCTCCTGCTGGAATATCCAGCTGTATCTCAGCTTTGACAAAAGTAAGCTTGAAGCTACTTGCTTTTGAGTTTCCCATCAACAAGCCAACTAAGACATCAGAGACCAACACCTCCGTGGATGCCTTTGTTCTCTGAATCTTCTCACACTTTACCCAAGGAAGGGCTGTGTGGGCTTGTTGTTTCTTTGCCTATTTCCTAAATTTAATTTTTAAAAAATTTTGCTGCTACTTATTTTGCGAACATCTGGATCCTTCTTCATCTCCCACCCCCCACCCCCCCCACCACTTGTTTTGCTGCCCAGGCCCCGCCTTCCCCATGTTTCTGTATCTCAGGTACTGCTCTGTGCTTTCTGTATACTCAGGCGACACGTTCCGTGACTGACTTCAACTCTTCGTACCACTTGGCCTTTCTTAGCGGCTTCCCACTTGTGGCATCCCTCGCTGCCTGCAAGTAACTATCCCTCAGGTTTGCGGCCTTATGTCAGGTGTCTCTTTTTTTATGAAGTCCTTTAATGCCCAGGGAGAGTGAGATTCCCTTCCTATCTCCCCCCCCCCCCCCCCCGTGAGTACCAATCATCCCTGTGTATTGTTTTTAAGCTCATTCCTTTACCTCCATCACCTTCTCCCATTAGAGGAAGGGACTATAGACCCCGAGACTATCTTATATATCTGCTTCTCTAGCATCTCTCATGCTCCCTTGCAAAATAGCTAGCGCATAAAAGGCCATATTGGATGGATGGATAAATGGATGGAGTGATGTGCTGTTGTTTTGCTGCGTCCGTCGGAATAGAGAAATTTTCTTTTTGCTAATGATACACAAAGGTGAGCACGCATCAGAGTAAGGTGACCACGGCGGAGGAACTGAAGTTGAGCATTTTGGTTTGGCGCGCCTCATTTGTCATGTAGCGGACCTGCTAGTGAGGGGTTGCTCCATGTGGTGATGGGGGCAACCCCAGACATACATACCTTCCTGGCTATATGAAACTTCCCTAGGGACGGTTCCTGCCTTTGTGATGGGCCCTGCCTCACCCAGGATTATTTAATTTTATAGTCACGGTTTGTCTGGCATGTGACTTGGAGTCCTTGTAGGATGGGATTGGGTGTTGGAGGAGGCGAAGAGAAAGAGAATGTGGAATTGCAGAGTTCTGTAGCCCCCTGGCATGTGTTCTAGAGACCTTCTAATCCATCTTCAGTGTGATTTTAGTACTTGCATCCTTCCCCGGCAGGCAATTTAGGGTCTCCAGCTCTTCCAGCGCCTCTTGGTTCTGATCATGCCTAAGTGTTTTCATTGCCACTGAGTTTATTTTTGAACTCAACCTACTCAGATGGCTAGCTACTTGTTGGAGCTGCCTGGGATCCGAAACCATCTGGTTTCCCTAGCCGAGGGGGGGCCGTCCGTCTATCAAATACCAGAACTGGAAGAAAAACCCATGCTGTTCTTGAGTAGAGGCTGGTCTTTCCATCTCTTGATTTGTTAACTCGAAGTTGAGTGAAGAGAACTGTCAAAATGGGTATGCGTTTTTAAGTGTAGGCTTCGAGCTCACCACCAATCCAAAGAGGTTGACAAGGGTTTGATGCCAGAAATGAGCTCACATTCGCAAGTGAGCCAGTTGTGGCTTCTCAGTGTCTGTGATATTACGTCACTGGCTTTCCAAGATATCCCTGGCAATTTTGTCCTCGGCCAACAAATAGGGAACTACCAACAAAGGTCATTGCTGTTAGATTCTTGATCCAAATGCTTTATTTGAGATTAGTGCCTAATAAAACCATTTGCACCCCAGTGGGAAATGTGACAAAGCAGAGAAGCCATTACCGGGCTGCTCTTTTTCTTCAGGAGTGTGGGAAATGCAGCTATTACAGTCTGCAAGGGCCCAGGCCAGGTTGAGGCTGCACACACCAGCTGTGTGCATGTCGGAACCCTGGTACCTTTAAGGAGTGCTACTGTCAGTTGCTGGCTGTTTCCTTCTCTTCCCTATTTCTCATTACTGTCCACCGGGAATGACCACACCCACGTGTCTTTTGTTATTTCTTCCCCCTGCAGATTTCAGCAATGTCCCTGACATCACAACTGGTCTGAAAAGGAGCCAGACAGATGGCACTCTGAACCAGGTGCCCCACAGGGAGAAGATGGAACAGACATTCCGGGTAAGATGTCATGAGCTCACATCATAAGCCAAGAGCCAGGCAGGCACCAATTCCCACTGGTGCCTGAAGTTGGGGGTAGAAAAAAATGGGGTTTTCCCATCCTTAGCTCCACTAGCTTATGTGAGTATGTGCATGTGGCTCTAGCTTTGTTGTTTTGGTGTATGTGTATATGATTTTTTGGGGGAGTCGCGTTGCTTCTTTGGTTCTGTTTGTCTTGTTTTGTTTTGAGACAGAATTTCACTTTTTATGTTAAGCTGGTCTGGAACTCACCATGTAGTCCAGGAAGGCCTCAAACTCATAATAACCCTCTTGCCTCCTTCTCCAAGCACTGGGGCTACATACATGCCTGTGTGTTTCTCCTTTTTAAAAAGTGTACATGCATGCACACAAGAGAGGGAAAGAGGGGAGGGGCACCCATGTATGAGTCCGTTCGCCCATCCGTGTTCCTCTGTGTGTGGAAGCCAGAGGTTGATGTTACATGTCTTTCTCTGTCACTCTCCACCTCACTGAACCTGTTACAGTTCAGGCTGGCTGGCTGGCTAGCGAGCCTTAGAGACCCTCCTATGTCCTCTTCCCCAGGATTGGGGTTACAGGCATGCAGCGCCCCGCTTGGCTTTTATGAAGGCTCTGGGGATTGAACTGAGGGGATTGAACGCTTGCATGCCAAGCACTTTATCTGCTGAACCATCCTCCCAGCCCTATTTTTTTCATTTGAAGGGAGAACTGATAGGAGCCATTTACTCTGAGCCCAACTTCTGGCTCTCCATCAAAGAGCAAAGAAGAGAGAGCCGTTCCTACCCCAGTGAGTCTGCTTAGAAATCCCGAGCTGGAAGTCCCGAGCGTGGCTATCAGGGATGTCATGTTCCTGTTAGGGATGATGCCCATCCCTAACTTTTGTTTTGTTTTTAGCCAAAACTAAATTATTACTTTTTGCAAAGTTGTCATGTGATTGTAGTAAAAAATATATATATATGACAAGGGTCTGGAGAGATGGCCAAGCAGTTAAGAGCAGTCATTGTTCTTCTAGAGGACCTGGGTTCAAGTCTTACCACTCACATGGCAGTTACCATCTGTAATTCCAGTTCTAGGGGATCCAACACCCTCTTTTATTTTAAAAAAATTTTATTTATTTATTACACATACAGTGTTCTGCGTGCATGTGTGCCTGCACACTAGAACAGGATATCATATCTCATAGATGATTGTGAGCCACCATGTGGTTGCTGGGAATTGAACTCAGGACCTCTGGAAGAGTAGCCAGTGCTCTTAACCACTGATCCAGCTCTCCAGCCCCCAACACCCTCTTTTAGCTATCTGATGGTACCAGGAACTTTCAGGTTAAACTGACATACATGCAAGCAAAACACCCAGAAACATAAAATATAAACCTCTCTATGTATACCTATACATCTCTTCTAGTTTGCCTTTTTAACCATTCTCAAATGGGCACTTCCACAGAAGTGGTGCCAAAGTAGTTGGGGTATCCCGCCACTACCTCTGCAGTACACTTCGAGAACATTTCCAACTCTATTCCTGTTAAACGGTCACTTCCCACCTCCCCCCTCTTTGTGACCTCATCTGCACTCCCTTCGCAGTTGCCAATTCTATGTCCTGCCCATAAAAGCAAAATTATATAAACCTCATTCCTCATGCTGATGCACGCCTTTCATCCCAGCACTTGGGAGGTTGAGCACAGGAGGACAGGGAGTGGAAGGCTGTCTGTCCTCAGCTGTATAGTGAGTCAGAGTCTAGCCTGGGCTACATGATAACCTTCCCTAAAAAGAAAGAAAAAAACCCATACACAAAAAAGACAGTAACGAAACACACGTCTTACCCTTTTGCTCTTGGCTTATTTCACTTAGCGCGATGCCTTCTCTGTTCAGCCTTCTGATGCACGTATCAAATTTTCATCCCTTTTAAGGCCAGATAATATCCCACTGCATGTATGCACCACATGCTGTGAACCCTTCTATCTGCCGATTGGCAGAGTGATCTCTTGGGCGTGGCACTGCAGTGTCGAATTGGCATATGCACGTCTGCTCAAATCCTTAACAGGATTTGCGGTCTGTACCTGGAGTGGAGTTACTAGAGCATAGCTCTTCCACGTTTGGCTTTTAGGGAGGAAGGTACATGCATAGCCCTGCACCATCCACCCGCTCAGCAGCCACATCCTCAGCTGCATTTTCTGTCCTCCTTTCCATCCCTCCATTTTTCAGCTGTTCATGATCAGCTTTCATTGCAGTCTAGAATTTGAGATTACAATTCCGATTTATATTTCTTGCGGTTTTTTTTTTTTTAACTTGAATATAAAACGAGAATAGAGGCTATATAGGCAATGGCAGTCTCTAAATGCCAGTTCTTACAGAAACACGTGCTAGCTGGGTTCAGACTGAGACTTGGTGAGCAGCATTTGGCATACCCTTCAGGCTTGGTGACATCACTGGGAGGGGCCGTGTTAGGTGAGAGCCCCCTCAAACTGCTGTGCGTCCAGCCTCTCTCTTTTCTCCCCAGCCCTGCTCTGTCTCTGCAGCCTTTCCCCACTTCTGCCATTCTTTCACGGCCTGGATGTCGGCTTTCAGTTTTGGGTTTTTTTGTTTTGTTTTGTTTTTTGTTTTTTTTCTCTGAACTGAAGTCCACCGGTACTGTAGGTTCTAACAGCTCTGTTCTGTGCCGTTCTGCCGCCATCAGGCTGTCTTAGGAATCTCAGTATCGTAGCCATCGCGTGGAGCAGAGCATCATAGAGGACCCACCTGATGAGTCCTGTTTGCTTTGGCTTAATTATTTGAAGCCATATTCCCTGAAGCAGTCATGAAACAGGCTCTGTGTGGAAGGTGAGGGCACCTCGGGACATGGGCACAGAGCACAGTGCTTGGAGGAAAATCACTCAACACTATTAAGAATAATGGATTTTGTGTGTGTGT
The DNA here is from genome assembly GCA_907169655.1 of Acomys percivali. Taxonomy (NCBI): domain Eukaryota; kingdom Metazoa; phylum Chordata; class Mammalia; order Rodentia; family Muridae; genus Acomys; species Acomys percivali. Next base: position 106,887,844 of record OU015750.1, read on the forward strand.
GTGTGCGTGTGATAATTTGGGGTTGAGCTCCTAATAAGGAAATTAATTTTTAATCTCCATTTGTTTTAAAGATTCAATAAAAGAGACATGAAAAGTTACAAGAATTAGCACAGTAAGGTAATTCCCTGCTATGCCCTGACAGTGTGTGTCATAGCTAAGCAAAACAGTAAGTGAGTGGTTATCCTTTAAAAGTGGGAAAGTGAAAGCTAAAGTTTGAGTGGAAATGTAGATGACATGAGCTTTATGTTCCATTATAAAAAAAAAAAAGTATTGAGGCTAGCCTGGTCTACATATCCAGGAAAGCTAGAGCAACATAAGTAAGACCATGTCTCAAAAACAAACAAACAAACAAACAAAAGGTGAGGGGAGAAAGCTGACACACACACATACACACACACACACACTCATATGCATAACAAAGGACACAGAACAGACGACGTATCACAAGAAACACAGGTTGAGTATCTTCATACATCTGACTTCTATCTGAGGATCTGTGTTGGAGAGGGGGGCCGTTTGTCAACGTGAAATCCAGGGGTGTTGCATGAGCACCGTGTACACGTAATGCAGATGTCAGTTTGTACAGTGCTGGTGGTACACGTGACTTAACAGCAGCCTCTAGCTGGAGGGCAGGCGTGGGACCCTGCGACCCTTGCCATGCTGGTGTGCTGGATTTCACAGCATTTTGGATTTGGAGCCCTCAGCCCGAGTGAGCAGATGAAGTGCTTGCTGGCAAGTTTCTCGTAAGTCAGAGTTCCTTGCTAGTAGGTATGAAGGTAACTACATCTGACAGTGGACTTCAGCTCGCTGAGGATTAGGGCGACGGTGGGCAGTCCCTCTGCTTGTGAGTTCTTTGTATCTTGGAGAGAGTGAATTAGTGGGGCTGGAGAGATGGCTCAGAGGTTAAGAGCATTGGCTGTTCTTCCAAAGGTCCTGAGTTCAATTCTCAGCAACCACATGGTGGCTCACAACCATCTGTAATGAGATCTGGCGTGCAGGCACACATGTGGGCAGAATACTGCATTAATAGTAAATAAATAAATCTTTAAAAAAGCGTGAACTAGTGACACCAAAAGTAATCCTCATGAAGGATGTAGTGAAAAGGACAGGGAATTGTCAACTTTAAGGATCTTAAACTTTTTTTTGATGTATTTTTCCCCTGTGCTAGGACCTAGGAGGACCTCCTTAATGTTAGACACTCACTTTGCCTCCAAGTTAGATTCCCAGACCTTTAAACTTTTTTTCAGTTTTTCATTTTCATTTTTAAAAATTTATTCATATTATATTCTGACTGTTACCCCCTCACTCACATTCTCCTGTTTCCACCCTCCCTCCCTCTTTCCCCCTATTCCCTTCTCCTAGTCCTCTGTTGGGGGACCCTCATCCCTGACCACGTGGAGAATGAGCTGTCCATGGGCGACATCTGAACGGGGGTCTAGGATCTCCACATCCATTGTCCTTGGTTGGTGCATCAGTCTCTGAAGGCCCCTGTGGGTCCAGATTTGTTGCCTTTGATGGTCTCTTTGTGGCGCTTCTGTTAAAACAGATGCTAGACTCACAGCCAAACTCTGGGCAGAGCACCTTTTTGAAGTCTTAGTTTTGTGACAGAGCCTCCTTAACTTGTTAGGCTGACTTGAACTTGTGATCCTCCTGCCTCAGCTGCTGAGCGCTGGGATTACGGATCTGTGCCGCCACGCCAGGGTCATTGTTGTCCTCCAACATTTGTCATCCTTTAAGATGGAATCTTTCACCAAAACCGCAACAATTGGCTGGGCTCGCTGGCTAACATGCTCTGAGATTTGCCTGTCTGGCCACTGCCATTCTTAGGATGAGCAAAGATGCCCAAGACCTTCTCTGAGTTCTTTTTTAACGTGGCCTCTGGGGACTTGAACTCGGATCTTTGTGCTTGCATAGCAAGCACTTTACCAGCTGAGCTATCATCTCCCCAGTATATGTATGTACGTATGTATGTATGTATGTGTGTGTACACACACACACACACACACACACACACACACACACACACACACACACACATATATATACATATATATATACATATATATATCCAGAGATCCTCCCTGTTTTCATAGAAGTGAACTGGGAGTTGCCAACATGCTGTGTCTCTTTCCTGTGCAGGGAGCAACTCTTCCAGGGGCCCCTGCACACTGCCCTCTAGCAGGCACCTGCTCAGGCCTGCAGGAGGCGGTTGCTCTCTAGGGCGAGGACCTGCCTCTGCTTCCTGGATCTTCTTAGGGGTCATTAACTTCTTTTCAGATTAGATTCTGGTTGAACCTGGGCCATTTGGGGTATTTTACTAACAAGCACTCTAGACTTAAGAATAAGGAATAATTTCCACTGAAAATCACACACAGCCTGGCTTGATGAAACACAGCTGTAACCACGGCTTTTGACAGCCCCACAATTTCTGCAAATGGTTCATAATTGATTGCCTTGTCTCTCTTTAAGGGTGCCTATTACTGTCACAGCTCTTTGTGTGACCCTGTCAGCTTCTCCTATAGGGGAGTTTTTTCTCTCCAGCATTGTTAACAGTTGGCATATGCTATTATGATTGGAGGTGGGGGGATTGAAACGAATAAATAATTTTTTTTTCTTTGGGTGAGGGAGTTGAAGGAGTTTTTTTGGGGAGGGTGTTCGAGTCGGGAGGGGGGCTCAAGGTGTGTTAAGCAGTTCCCCCACGGACAAGCCACTGTGTACTGAATATTGGGGACTGGCAGTGGACATATGGCACTTGGTGGATCTGTCGTCCCTGCATCTGTTGTAACCTCCTGGTGCCTCTCCAGAGCAGGCAGGCTCACAGTTTGGGGTAGGATTCTAGTGGAAGGGGGTGCACCTTCCCCAGGCAGCAGGGAAAGCGTGGTGGCGCTAGGACGTCCTTGTGGATGTGACAGGGAGGAACAGTTTGGGTTTTTTTTTTTTTGTTTTTTTTTTTTTCTTTCCATTTCATTGCCTGGGGATGCGAGAGCAGGAGGGGATGCCTGCCTTCCACACACTCCTGCAGCAGAGGGCTATAGACTTCGTCCTTCCCCAGCACTGAGAAGGAACAGGTACTTTGACCCTCTCCTTTTTATGTGCAAACACGTAAGTAAACGCAGGCTTGGGATTCCCGGGTGTGGATCTAGATCCTAGTGCAGGCATGTTTGCACGTTGTCTTTCAGGACTAAAAGTTGACTTGACTCTAAAAAGGTCTGAAGGTTGTTGTGCGGATGGCGGGTTCGGGTCTCTCTGGAAGCGGTCCTGAGAGCAGTCTTGAAGTGCTGTGTATTTATAGGCGAGAAGAGAAACTTTGTGTGCTGGCTCTGTGGTGCTGCCGACTTTGCCTTTCTCCTTCCGAGGTCTGGCAGTTGATCTCTTAAAACTGTTTTGTCAATTTGAAATAGAAAATATCAGAAAGACCCATGCAGAAAGCAAATGTTTCCTCTGTATACTATATTTAAAAGTGAGAGAGAGAATTTGATTGTTGCAAATAATTTTATGTTTGAACAATTTCCTTGGAGCCTAGCCCATGCTTGTATTGAGCTTAAAGCTGTGAAATAAATACCTGGGTGGGGGGTTGGGTGGGTTAGGAGACCTGTTTTCTATAAAGTGAGTAGAGTGCACTCAGTTGCTTTTCTAGATTTTTTTTTTTTTCTTTTTGCAGGGAAAAAAACTTTATGTAATCACCTAGTGTAGCTGGTGCAGTGATTATTTCTGCAGTTTGTGGGCGTCGTGTTGCTAGAACAGAGAGAGCATTGGGAATCGAGATGTACAGCGTGGTGGCCGGGTGTTGTGTTCTCTGCAATTTGATCATTTTAAAGATGTGTTTTGGCCCTGTTGTGTGTTCGAGGCAGAAGAAAAGAATCCGTACCGACAGTGTGCCTCCCCGGTAACCAGGGGAACATAAACTTGTATTTAATAATTTGACTCCTGCCTACTCATTTTGCTTAACCTTTTAAGTTTTCCACAAGGGTTGCCTTTTGAGAGCTTGCGTATCAAAGAAGCTGACGCTGGAGGAAAAGATTTTCGGGGAACACGGACTTGTTTCCCAGCATTCCTTAAGAGGGCATGTTTGGGTTCCCAGCATTACTTCAGGACCTTCTGGGTTGTAAGATGTTATGCCAGAATGTTAACCTAAGCATCATTTATTTACAAACAGTAGTCTGTCTCCATACCTGCCTTTGGCAGATTGATGTATTCATGCTCTTTTCTTAAAGTCAAACGTCTCTATTTTTAAATGCAAGTTGCCTGAGCAAATTTGTATTTGAATCGGCAGGGAGATGTTATCTTCAAGGCAGATGACTTGTTCCTGAAAAATGACTCCGGGATGGTATTTTGCCATAGCCTGCATCTCCTGGGATGCCTTTACTTCAGCCAGCCACTTTCTTGCAGGAAGTTGTGTACCAAAAAAAGAAATCTTGACTACATTAGGAGGCTGGGTTTGTCTCCTGTTGTACCAGGATTGATCAGTGACCTGGGTGAAGTTATGCAGTTTTTAGGTGATTAAGATGTGTGCGTCCCCTGACAGGTCTGCAAGTGCATATTCTACTCAAGTTTTGGCCTCTTTATCATGGTGGTGGAGGTGGAGATGGGGTACTGGGGAGACTCAATGCCAAATAAGAGTTTACATACAAATATATGACTGTCCTAGTGAAATGTTACTGAAACTAATACGTGTGCATCAATTCAACATCTTAGCTGCCTGCTTCTTGGAGTTAGCGTCAATTGTCTAACTCTCCCTAGCTGTCCTCGGGGATTAAAAAAAAAAAAAAAAAAAGAATCAGACACCAGGGACCTCAAAGATTGGGCTCTCTTGGCTGTCGCTTGTCTCCATAAAGAGAAGACACAATCAGTGTAGTACAAATTTCTCAAGTGTGTCGTCATGAATTGGCTGAAATGCCTGAGTAGGGAAGGAGTGCGCTTGGTCCGCTTTCTTCCTCAAAAGGGGAGGCTGTGAGTGCCTGCTCCCCCAGGCCAGACAGACACACCGCTGGCCAGCCTCATGGACCTGTCTTCTTGGATAAGAGGTGGGCTGACTACAAACCAGAGAAGAAACAGGTTGCTGAAAATCTGCACCTGGCTCTCTAGTGTAGCACTCTGTCACTTTGACAGAGCCCTCCCTTGGGGAGGAGACCCGATGGTGGGTCTGCTGGGCTCGTTAGGGGCAACTTTGCTGGGGCTTTCCACTCGAGCCTGAAAAAGAGCCTATGATCTCTTGATAGTTCAATATCTGCTCCCCCGCGCCCACGTTCCTGTCTGCAGGCCATTAGAGCTCTTCTCTTCTGGGTCTGTCCTGGGCCATTAGGGCTGATACGTGGCCAATGGGATATGGCATGCAGAGGCCACCCCTAGGCCCTGTCCTGCCAAGGTTCATTTGAGCTCTGCAGAATGAAAGGCATCACCCTTTCCTCCTCCCTATGGGAAGGGCCCAAAGCGAGTCAGAAGTAGGCTTGAGCTGTAGAATGGTCCCAAGATGCCAGAGGTGCAGATGTGCGTGTACAGCTGTTCTGAAAGCATCGCAGGGCAGCTAGGACTCATCCCGGGCAAGAAATGCAGCTGAGTCTGAAGGGAGGGAATTGGACGCAAGTCCTGCCACCCATGACCTCACTACTTTTTGCAGCCATCCTCAGCCCTGTCACCATGGCTGACTTGTCCTGATGATGTTGTATGTCAGGACAGAAGAAACCTGAAATGTCGGCAGAGGCTGTTATCGCAGGCTGAACTATGAGCAGGCTGGGGCTGGGATGCCCAGAAATTAAGTGTCACATGATGGGTAGTCAGCTGTCTGCGAAGCCTCAAACATGACATCACTCACTGAGTGAGACATGGGGTTGCATGTGGCCCCAAGGCTGTGAGTTTACATGCAGTTTGGCACAAAGCGTGTAGTCTTCCATGTTATTAGAATATGTGGCTGTTTAGCCATAGAGCCCCGGGAAAGGCAGTGGTTCTAGAACAATGCTTGGTTCTCAACCTGTGGCTCCCGACCCCTTTGTGGGTTCAAACAGCCCTTTCACAGGGGTCGCTTAAGGTCACGAGAAAACACATATGAATCATAATGGTAGCAAAATTACAGTTGTGAAGTAGAAACAAAAACAGGTTTATGGTTGCGGTGGGGGGGGGGTCACCACAACATGAGGAAAGTTGAGACCCCCGGTCTAGAACATGACCTGACAGGAAAGGTAGGCCTGCAAGCTCCCCATGGGTCTCCCTGTTCTTAACGGTTCTCACAGGGACAGTGATGGTGGCACCTGACCCAGTGAGGTTGGGAGGGGTCATGCCAGTCCTTTCTTCCCTGGCTTCTCTCCCTTTCTGTCTTCCGGTTCTATTGTTCTTTTGGGAACAGGCTGGTCTCCTCAGATGCCCCTCTGTCCTTTGTCTAGGACCCCAGCACTGTGCTTCCTGCTTCCCGGTGCCTCCTCTTTCTTATTCTTGTCTGCATTTTCCTTTACATTCTATTTTTTTTCTGGAAGAGAGAGGGAGAGGGAGAGGGAGAGGAAGAGGGAGAGAGAAACCCCATAAGTTGTTACTCAAAGTCAGCTTTGGAACTATAAATTGAAGAGGAAGGACAAAAGTGAACCCACAAAGACTCTGCGCAGCAGGGCGGTGGGGTGAATCACCCCAGAGGGCAGGGCTAGGGGGGAGCAGGGCTTGTCAGGTGGAGCCTTGGCTCTGAAATTAACTGGCTGTCAGGCACCCAAGTACTGAAGGGATAATTACATGCCCTCTCCCCACTGCTGGGGTGATGACTAACAGTAAAGTGACTCGGAGACGCCCCAGAGCTGAAGCCACACAAGGATGTGACCCTGACCGGGCAGAGACGCTTTCCCGACGGGCACCCTCCATCTGGTCACGTTGACTTGCAGTTCAGGCGGCTTCTTGTTCTCTGCCTTGATACAGCAGGAGCCATGATTGTGTTCTCATCCTATCTGAGAGGAGAGTCTAAGAGGGACACGCTAATCCTCGCCCCCCCCTCCGGGGGGGGACAAAGAGTTAAAATCAGAGCAGCTGTTCAACATCGGTGGTGGAATGGGGTGTGCGGTCTGCACACCTTGTCCCCCTTTTTCCACGTCGTCACACCTGCAGGACAGTCAAGATGGGGCTGAATGGTGAACTTCCTGGGTCCTTCCTCTCTCTTTCATCCTCCATATTTGTGTGTCTGTTCTTCCTTTTTTGATTCCCCCCCCCCCCCCCAGCTAGAGGTAAATAGCTATGGAGGCCTCAGGATAATTTCACTTTGGGGCAGAAAAGTACAGAATTTGAATTTCTCAGGCCAAACCCTTCCCTCAGTCCTGAACTCTACTTGCAGGGTCTTGAGCCTTCTTGCCAGGGCTGGAGGTAGGGTGTTGGATGGCAGGAGTGTTGGATGGCTTTTGCCCCATGTCCTGGCCTGATGATGGCTTTCTTTGTCCTTGGCTAAGTTGCCAGACTTGTGCATTGGTCTGAGAGTGCTCACACATCTCTTGGCCCATTGTTCTGCCCAAATGTGTGATCTCGGGCAGTCCTTTGCCTGGCTTTGCCCTTCCTCACCTTTGTGGAGAGCTGCTTAAAAGAAAGCCAAATCTCAGAAGAGCCTGACTCGACTCAGTGTTTTTATCTGTGGTGCACCGCAGCCTTTACTGAAGTTAACCTCTAAGGCAATGGCTCTCAACCTTCCTAATGCTGTGACCCTCACCCATAAAATTAGTTTTGTTGCTGCTTCATAACTGTTATGAGTCATAAGCCAAATATCTGATATGCCACCCTTGCAGGGATCATGACCCAAAAGTTGAGAACCATTACTTTAAGATGTGTGGAGGTTTTTAAGGTCATGGTGAGTGAAGGTCAGGATAGTTTGTTTAAGAAAGTATTTAGAGCAGATCTTTGTTAATGGGATGAAAGTTCTAGAAATGTCTAGAAAATTGCTCACATGCCTATATTTCAAGTTGCACAGCATTCTGGGGTGTGTGGCAGGGATCACTCTTAGTTTATAACCCTGACTTTGAGTGTTTGAATCATTAGCCTTGATAGTGATGTTGCATCACTGACGTTGCAGGATTATATTAAATACTGATGATATGAAAAGTGTCATGTTTGTTTAAATCATGTGGTTCTGTTTGTATGTACCTTTTATTGCATATGTACAAAAGAACATGTTGACATATGTGTGGAGGCCAGAAATCAACTTTGGATGTCTTCCCCTTTGACTGTTGACCTTATTTTTTTTAGAGATGGGGGTCCCTCATTGAGTATGGAACATAGCTCTTTGGATAGGCTGAGTGACCAGAAAGCTCCAGGGATCTGCCTGGCCCAGATTTTCAGTGCTTGTATTGTAGGTGCATCTTACAACACCTGGCTTTAAAACTGGGTGCAGAGGATCTGAATTCGAGTCCTTGCATTCTCACAGCAAATGTTTTCACCCACTGAGCTATCCCTCCTCCCTCCTAGTAGCATTTTGAGCTTATTTTTTGTTTTCTAGTCTACAAGGCCAGGTGGAGTCAGCTATTAATGTTTTGCATATGCGTTTTTTTCATGTGCTAAAAGACAAAGAGAGGGTTAAATAACACGCCTCCCAGATGGCAAATAAATTATTAGGTTGAGACCAGAATACATTACACTGATGGTCATGTGGCATTGGCAGATTACTGAATGCTACTGGCATCATTGTACAATGATGTTTTGGCATTGCAAAAGTTTTATTTTCTATAGTGACTGGAGGGGAGGGGAGTGAATCTGGGAAGAGTAAGATTTGAAATACTGAAATTTATAAGCCTTGCTGCTGAGATAAACAACCCTCTGGTAGTCTGGGGGTGGGGTGGGTGGTTATCCACTCAGTGCAGGGGTGCTTAGGTGGTGGTCCCCTAAGGCTGCTGTCAGCAGAGCCTCATGCCGTGTTCCCTCACAGCAGAGCAGTCTGCGTCTGTTTCTTTATTCCTTTTCTTCTCAAGGAATAATAGCACAGTTATGGTCTAATTTGGGCTGGCTGCTGTTTGGGTGCCTTGAATGTTATCTAATCTTGAGTATTTACCAAGAGTGAGGAGGATGTGGCATTATGGGATCTGTTCATTAAAAGTCGCTCTGCGGAGGCCTGCTCAGATATTAACCATTGTTAGTAGGTCCACACAGTCATCTCAATGCCTTATTTCTACATTCTTGCTTCTGTGCGGCTCATCAGATGCAAAGTTCACTGTACAAGCTGAATGAAGGTGCACTCCCACTTCAGTGCAGCTTTTGTGTCTTCCATTGTTCAGAGCTCATCGTTACCTTTTAATAATGCCTGGGTCCCATGATGCTGCTTATAGTTTAAAAAAAAATCCTGCACCATTGCTCTGAGTCATTTTGTTGTTTCCTGTAGCATTCAGCTCTATGTAGACTCAACTGTCACTGTCAGGGGCTCTAGTGGCTCGAGGTGGGAGAGGCAGATGAGGAACCCTACCCAGGAGCTCTGCTCACAGGCACACAATGTAGTAGTCTTCTTGGGTGCCAGTTCCTGACGGCTGAGGGTAAAGAGTGGCTGTTTTTATTTTGAAAAATCAGCTTCCCACTGTTCCTCATGTAGAACAAGGACCTGAGAATATAGCTATGTTACTAATATGGGTGGACAGGAGAAAACTGCAGATTTTAAAAACTTTTTTGTATTTTATGAATGCGTGCTCTGTCTGCACGTATGCCTGCATGCCAGAAGAGGCTCAGGTCCCATTATAGATGGTTGTGAGCCGTCATATGGTTGTCAAGAATCGAACTCCCGGACCTCTGGAAGAGCAGCCAGCGCTTGTAACCACTGAACCATCTCTCCAGCACCAGATTTTAAAGGTATCCTTGGAGGCTGGGGAGATGGTTCGACGGGTAAAGTGCTTGCTGAGCAAGCATGAGGACCTGAGTTCGGGTCCCCAGCAGGGTAAAAAGTTGGGCATGTTCATGTATTCATGGAATCCCCGCGCTGGGGAGGCAGAGACTGGCGGGTCCCTGAAGCACATCAGCCAGCTAGGCAGCCATCCCAACCACACTGGTGAGCTCCAGGTTTCATGAGAGACCCTGTCTAAAAAAAATAAATAAATAAAATGGAGAGCAACCAAGAGAGACATCCCAGATTGACCTCTGGCCTCCACACACATGTTCTTCTGTGCATCCACCTGCACTCCTACAATCATGGACACACATACATATACACACAAAGGCACACTATGTGTTTTTTTTTCCAAGCTTATTTTATCCTGTTAATCCACATGCTTCTTGCCCCCACCTCCTTCCCCCTTCTCCTGCCTGGTAGGCTGCAGGCCAGCCTCCTCCCCTGACTCACTCCCCTGTCAGTCTCCAATCCTCTGTTGCCACCTAAGTTCGCTAGTACTGTCAGAATCCACCTTGCACTGAGTAATCGCTGACATTTGCCTGGGAGCTTCTGGGCTGGTGGCTGCACAGGCTGGAGATTTCACAGTGAGCTACTTACGTACCGCAGGGCTAGGTGTGTCCTGCCGCCTGCTTGCGGCTGGCTTGGGATGGGTGTGAGCCATCTCCCTCCCAGCTTGTTCTGTCACAGAGTCAAGGACTGAGAGGAAACTGGCCACCACCTTGGCCTGGCAGTCCCTTGGCAGTCAGGAGGGAAGGCCCTGCCTCTGTCCACTTGTTTGAGGACTGACGACTCAAACATGATTCTTTCAGCAATGACTTACCAAGATGGAAACTCTGGTCATTCGGCCATGATGCAAGGTGAGGTTGAAGACAGTCTAAGTCAGTTATCCTTCAGTTACCATTATGTCATTACAGCTTGGGCTCCTTGCTTGTCTGTCCTTGTCTTTACTGTTTGTCCCCCCATTGGTGTTCTTCTCAACCCAAGAAAATAGTGCTTGAAATGACAGAGGTATTTGTTGACAGTAGTGACGGTACTAGTTAAAAGTTTGCACCTCACTTTTACTCCTGTGGTCAGCGTCAGGATGTGGAGGTTGGTTTGTGGAAAGCCTAGCTGCATATGAGCCATACACTGCTCCTCATGTGCTTGCCAGATGAGGGGGTAGGGTGTGGTGGTGGGGGGTGCGGGATGACAGCTACTGGCTTTCCTAAATGCAGCAAAAATTTAAAATGTTACTAAAATCACAATTAAAGTGTCACCAGGTTATATATGTGCCCACTGGAGACAAAGAACCCAAGCACACAGCAAGCCTAATTAAGGGCGCCACAAGAATAACCAGCAACTTAATGCGTTACCTGTTTAGGACTTTTCTTCTCAAAGCTTGCTTTTGAAACCAGATTCCAAGTTTTATTTTCATATACTGCAAGTAGTGCAAGTCAGGGTCTCTGGAAGTGTGTGTGTGTGTGTGTGTGTGTAGGGGGGTGTTTGGCTTCAGTCCAACTCTGATCCTGTCTCTCTGGCTCTGTCCTTGTCTTCTTGAGTGACTGGGCTATGTGCTCCATCCATGAAACCCAGAGGAAGGGCACACACTGGAAGTGAGCCCAGTTTCTGTAAGTGTTACCACAGGACCCAGCCTGAGGGAGGAATTGATGGCTTCCTGGCCTCTATAGTGTGTGTGGGGGTCATGCAGTGCCCATCAGTCTTGGTCACCCCCTCCACATGCTAACGCTCTGTAATGGCTTTCTTTCTAAGAGGGAGCACAAGATATTAGATGGCAACGGGCAGATAACCTAGATGGTTAGTCTGCAGCAGATCTGGCAATAAAAAGGGCTCCCTTATACTGCCAAACCAGAGCCTGTAGGCTTCCTACCTGGCCGGCTTACTCTCTTATAGAGAATATTTACGAACAGGCCGAGCATAGTAACTGTTGCGCCCTGTGTCTATGGGTGAGCATTTCTGTCCTTTTGGCTTGTCCCATGGCCAAGCTTGTCCCTGGAAGTACGTTTTAGCATGCCCCTTGGAAAGTGGATCTACAAGATGGCCTGGAGCGGGGGCGGGAGGTGCTTACCTCCCGTTGCAACTAATTGGGAAGTACATTAGGTAGAGGGCTCTTAACCTGCTGCTGTGTGAAGTAGAAAGGCAGATGGGCCAGGAGTGCCAGGGCCTGCGCATGCTCTTCAGTGGGCTTTGGGACAAGCACTCTGTCCCCCTCCTCCCCTTCCCCCCACAGGCTCACTGCTGAGACGATAAATTAAACTAATCATGTGTATTCAAATGCCATAAATTGCAAGGGGCCTTGAGCAAGATGAGTGGTATTATCTCTATGTGTATGCTATGAGCTTTGTCTTTTTGTCTGTTTGTTTTTGTTTTTTTGAGACAGTCATATATGTCCCAGGCTGGCCTTGAACTCACTGCATAACTGAGGGTGATCTTCCTGCCTGCACTTCCTGAGTGCACTGCAGATGAGTGCTGGAATTATAGGAGTGTACCACCATGCTGGGTGTATGTTATACAGAGGACTGAACCCAGGAGTTTTTGCTTGTTACCTAAGCACATTGCCAACTGAGCTGCGTTCCCAGCCCTGCTAGGACTGGAAACACAACATTTCACTGAAGACCAGTTTTTGCCACACTGCTATCCAATGCTTATTACAGCCCCTTTTAGCAGGCATTTGGTCATTGAGAAAAGACAGCATTGAGGCTGTTTCTGCCAGATTATAAAGGGATCCCATGATGCCATTCTGTCCAGCAAGGATCATAGCACTAAGGGGCAAACATGAGCTTAGACAGCACGTGTAAAATTTGCAGCTGTGTGATGACAAACAGAGCATGGTGCTGGAAATCTAGGTACAACCGTTAGGAAATCTAACTTCAACGTCAAAGTTTATTAGGTTTCATAAGCAACTTTTTGGTTTCTTTCACTTTTAATAAGTGTCTGAAAGAATCTATTTCATAGATCTAGAATGAAACTTTCAGCAATTGTCAAATAATTTGAAATCTCTGGTAAGAAAGCTCGTAAGTCCTGGATTGTTAACTACCCGTACAGGTGTTTTCATCTGAGCAGCAATAAGGTTGATGTCTTAAAGTCTATTATGGCACTAAATATAAGTCATACTGCCTTTGTAAAAAAAAAAATAGCCACTTAAAATATATTTGGGGACACAGAAGTATTTAGTATTTAGGGGAAAACAAAATTAAACCGGCTCTTTGCACAGCTGGTCAGACAGTGCACTAGAAGCCAAGTGTCCACTCTGGGGAACAAGCATCTGCCTGTGGTGGAGGCTCTGCTGTTGGCAAATCCACGATTTCTGTCAGCAACTGCTGTTATCTCTGTCGCTCTGACTTCTGTCTCATCATGCTCTTGTGAACTGTTGGAGTTTCCATGTGTGCTCTCTCCATGTGGAATCACATTTACATGAAACTGAAGAACCCACAGATAGATCGGAATCCAAAATAACCTAGACACCCATTGCCAAAGGCATGAGTCTTCATCAAGGAACTCCCCACAGGACGTCTGCTTTATTGTCCCCCCCTCCCCACCTTGGGAGTGGGGAAGGTAGAAGCATTGCACAGCCAGGGCACTGCAAGAGGAGTGACCCCCTGTGGTAGGTGTCCTCTATGTGTGTGTGTGTTTGGGGGGGTTCTGCTGTGCCACCTGCTATGAGTATTTCTAGGGGTAAATTCACCACATGGTATCTTTATGTTGCCAGGGGTACTAGCTAATACATGGCTCTTGTTGAGTGGTAGGGTTCCAGCTTAGGCAAAGAAGGGCAGATAAGATCAGATTAGTCTATGCCACTGTAGCATATGCCCATACTCCCATGGACAAAAGCAGTATGTATGGATGTGCTAATCCAAGCTTCATGCGCCATGAAATCGATTGCAACGGCTAGAAGGGGATAGTGCAGTTCTCTGTAACAATCTAGAAGCTGATGTTAGGTGCCCCGGAAGTATTACTAAGGAATCAGAACAGGCATTTTTCCAGTTGCTGGTTTGAGTCTCTGAGAGCCTTCTCAATATGGAGGAATGATGGACAGCTGAGAGTCAGGACCCTCCTTACCTTTCTAGGTCAGACAAGCTAGAACCTGCTGGGGTCACACCTAGAGCAAAGCAGTTTCTTGTCGGGCATCAGAAACAGGGAGGCTGGACTCAGTCTGGGCTAAGGTAGCTGGGTACAGCTGGACAGGGCTGGTGAGAGCATGTTAAATCCAGTGCGTGGCTCTCCCCGCTCCTGGTCTCTGTCACTGGCATGCTTAGACCTATTTCTACGTGTTATCTGCACAGAACATTGGTGGCTTAAAAAAAAAAAAGTTAAATCTCTGGACTGTGAAGAATTTGAAGATGGGCATTGTGGTGGTTTGAATGAAAATGGCCTCCACAGGCTCACAGGATTAGGATTGTGGCCTTGTTGGAATGGGTGTGGCATTATTGGAGGAAGTGTGTCATTGAGAGTGGGCTTTGAGGTTTTAGAAGTTCAAGCCAGGCCCAGTGGCTCACATTCCCTTCCTGCTGTCCTCCCCCCCAACCCTGTTGCCCTCCCCCCGACCCACCCTGCCCCCCAATCCAGATGTAGAACTCTTGGTTCCTTCTCCAGCACTGTGTCTGCCTGTGTGCTGCTGTGATGATAATGGTCTAAACTTCTGAGCCGTAAGCCAGCTCCAGTTAAATGTTCTCCTTTATAAGAGTTTCCGTGGTCATGGCGTCTCTTCACAGCAATTAAACCCTAAGGCATGGAGGCTCATGTCTATGATCCCTCAGGAGGATTGTTTTGAGTTGGGGGTTAGGGCGACTGGTTACAGCTGGTGTTAGTGGCCCATTTTCTCTTCAAATAAATAACAGTGATGATCTTTTGCATGCTCTCGTGTCTAACCACTACTAGGTGAAAGCACACTCTGTCAGCCAGTAAACTTTCAGACTATATTAACAGGCCTTCCCTGCAAAGGGTGATGAGCAAGAACTGTCAGAGCCTTTCCTCTGGGCTCGGTGCAGAGGACCAGCAGGCAACGTGCAAACTCCCAAGACTCAAAGCGTTAAGTGAAAACACTAGCCACTAAATAAGGTGCTTATGAACACATTTCAACTCTTTTGTGCGATTACCAGAACAAAAGTAGGCCGTGAGAGAAAACCTAAGGGAGAAAACGAAAAGGGAGCCATGGCCTCTGGTAAACACTCCTTGACTGGAAAAGAGTTGGAGGGTAGACGTGAAAGATAAGTCATCTCAGGATGCTTTCCCCCAAAATGGACAACACTGGTTCGGGGACTTCTTTCATTAAGTGTGCATATGTAGAATGAAAGTTAAATGGTGTAAGGCAGTCACCAAAGAGCTTACACACAGATGGCCAAGTGAGGCCCAAGACCCGGGTAGAGAAGGACCATCCGGAAGTAACACAGCAGACAGAATAAACTCCCTAAGAGAGCTCAGCACCGTTTGCCTGGGCTGGAACTGAGCCACAGAAACAGCTAACTTTTGTTTTTTGTTTTTATCTTGGATGTAGTTGAAAGTATTTTGCATAAATGGCTTTGTAGTTGGTGTGCTTGACTCACGACCCATGGGCTCCATGCAGCTAAGGCTAGTTATGAATGTGGCCCAACACAGAATTGTAACCATGTTGAAAACAATGATCTTTATTCGTGATTAAAAAAACAAAACAAAACAAAAATCCTTTAATCATATGGTTCCTGGGCATGAACTTTGTAGATTACAACATGGCATCTCCATATCAAGACAGTGGGACGCATGTGCTTTGTTGTTTAGATGAGTTAAGATGCCATGTGCAGTCTCCAGTCAGACAATGCATATGGGGCTTTAAAATGTATAATTGTTGTGTGGGGTGTGGTGGTGCATTTCTATAATTCCAATACCTGAGTGGCTAAGGCAAGATGATTGACAGTTGAAGGCCAGCCTGAACTGTGACACCTAAAAACAAAACAAAAACAAAAAAATAAAACCAAGAGCAAAAGGACAAAACAAAACAAAAATAGAGTAAAGTTTTATCAGTTCTTGAGTTTTAATTCAAAATAATTTTTTAAAAATTTATTTTTATTTTATGTGTATGGATATCTTGCCTGCATGTGTCTGTGTGTCATGTTCATGTAGTGCCCATGGAAGCCAGAGAAGGGCATTGGATCCCTAGAACTGGAGTTACACATGGTTGTTAGCCATCCTGTGGGTGCTGGGACTTGAACCCTAGTCCTCTGGAAGAGGGGTCAGTGCTCTTAACAGCTGAACCACCTCTTCAGTCTCGTGTGTGTGTGTGTGTGTGTGTGTGTGTGTGTGTGTGTGTGTGTGTGTGTGTGTGTGTCTAAAAGGTGACTTGAAACTTGTTCTGGAAAGGGCCAGTGTCTGGGGCCATCAGATCTACTCAAACGGTTTCATAGTATGAAAGCAGCCACAGGCAACACAGAACAGAGATGAATGCGCTTGCCTGAATTCCAATAAGCATTTACTGATAACAGCAGCCAGCAGGCTGGATTTGAACATAGGACGTGATTTGCTGACCTTGGCCCAGTGGTCCCTCTCTTAATTACTTGTTCCGGTGGGATCATGGGAGTCTCTTGCATACACGGCTGTTGTGTTTTGCACTCAGAAGTCAAGGAAACATTTTTGCTTCATGCTTCTCTTCGGATGAACAGGTTTAATTATATATACATATGAGAAGACATCTTTTTCTTTTTACATGAGCAAATGGAGGTGGTGGAACACAGTACAAGCCAGGAGACGCTGATAGACTGGCCACCCCATGCAGCTTCTGTAGGAGGAGTGGTGGTGTATGGGAAAGGGGTGCTTGGCTATGGTGAAAGGCTGCTTTACCCCTTGAAAGATCCTTGGCAGAGGGATCTTATATTCTTCAGTCCTGAATCCTGACCAGACTGCTGTTAAATAAGGAAACCAAGCAGAAGGCAGGCAGCAAGGACACAAGCAGCCTGGCTCTCCTCCTGTTACCAGGAGCTGCCGGGCTGTTCCTGTCCCAGGAGCAAGGTGCCTGCCTTGGGCTCTGGGTAGAAAGCCATGTGGACACTGCTGAGGTGCCCTCTTCCCTTGAGACATGCTGTGGTCCTCTCTAACGCTCCAGGGTGTGGCACCTGAGACTTCGATACTGTGTGGCACACTAAGTGCCATCTCGGCTTCGTCTACCTTCTCAGAACGTGTCCCCAAGTTGCTCCAGGCCGCCATTTTTTTCTACCTCTTAAGTGGCTGCATGTTTTGTCTCTTGCTCTGGACCAAACTTCCCTTGTCCTGTTTCGATACGTGTTGTGGCTGTAGCATTTCTGGCCAGCCCTCAGCATGCCTCTTCCATGTTTTCCCCCATGGCTCTTGCCACTCCTGTTTGAGATGCTGTGGGTCACCATGTCCTAGTCACAATTCCATGTGCCCAGAGAGGAGCATCATGGAAAAATTACTGATGAGATTGGACTGTTTGGGCTTGCCCTTTGGGGGCAACCAGAGAAGATTTATCCTTCCACACTCTTGAAGCTAAAAGAAGTTGAGCCATCAGACTCTGGCCTCTGGAAAAGCACTTGCTGTGGAGGCCCGAGGACCTGAGTTCAAATCCCCAGCCAGATGTGAAACCACATGCCTGTAATCCCATGGCTCCTAGCCGCACTACGGGAAGCAGGATTCTGGGATGCTTATGAAGCAGCAGCTAATCTGGGGATGTGCAACTGCGGGGAAAAAACTAAAACCAAAACCCAAACCGAGAGACCCATGTGTCAAATAAGATGGAAGGTGAGGACCAAGACCCAGGGTTGGCCTCCGACCTTGCATATGAATTTTACACGTGTGTGTATGTGCACTGCATACAGATTATAAAAGAAAAAGACAGTTCAACTGGGCAGTAACTTACACTGAGCCCTAGCCTGTCCTGGGCCTTTGTACTTTGTGGATGATTTGTACACATTTTCCTCTTGTTGAGTCCTTTGAGCCACCTGTTGTGTGGGATCTTCTCTTTACATATGTAGAAACTGAGTCAGGGAGAAGTTAGGTTAAGATCACATGGATGGTGCCTGCCCTGCCAGAGCTTTAACTCCACAGTCTGTGCATGTGCATCACCAACCTTGAAAAAGGTATTTGAGGACACATGGCCCAGAGCCTAAGGAAGAGGCTGCTTTGGTTTCTGGCTGCAAACTGGAGGAAAGAAGGTGAGAGGCCAGAAGGATCAGTGTTCAGGTCGCACACAAGCCTCCACCTTGCTGTCCTGGGCATGTAGGTGGCAGCCATCAGCTGCCTGCCTGGCGAACTGTATCAGGACTGCCATGCCCAGGTCCAGGGAGTGTCCCTGCTTCTATCTGCTGTCCCATTAACTCCTCTCCTTGGCATAAAGGCCACGGCCTCATTTTCCCCCATACTTAGTGCTCACAGTCTTGGCAAAGAGAGGCCCTGCGTCTCTTTCCTGCCATAGCCACCTATATGATCTGTCTCAGCCTCGCCACCCCCCCACCCCCCACGTCCAGCCTGGCCTCAGTTCCTGCAGAGTCCATGCCTCCTCACCCCATGTTGGGCTCAGTGGCATCACCTTTACTTATCTGCTGTTGCATGGTAATGCTTATGTCCCTGGCTGCTTCCTCCGCTGTTTGCAGAGGATTGTAGTCTTTGGGTGGACACCTTGCTCTGAGCTTGTCTTTCTGGCCTCACCCTGGGCACTGTGTGGGAGGGATGAATCAGCCTCACCCAGCAAACTCCTTTTGCAAATCAAACATCTTGTGGAGCCTTTTTTACTTTGAATCATTTTTGTAGAATAACAGGAAATGGTTCTATTTAGAAAAAAATTAAAAATTCAACTACTATAAAAATGAGGAAATTCAGATAAGCCAAAAGATTAAAATTAAAATAACTTGAAATGCAGTGTTAACCACTGCATATTATATACATACACATAGATACACATGCACACATAATATTCCATTTTATAAAAATCTACTCATGCATATTAATATATATATATATGTAAAAACTTTAAAAACCATAGGCCTGTTTCTCTTCCTAATAAGCCCTGTCCTCTTTTGGTCAGTAGAGATCAGCATCTTCTACCACAGGTAACTGCTGCGACTCACATTGCATTTCTGTGTTATAATTTATTTGACTGTTAATTTCATGCTTCCTGCATGCTATGTGATGCATTCTACCAACAGAGCTACATGCATAGGCTTGCCTGGAGTTTCCCAGTTATCACTATAAGACAAACAGTTTGACAAATAACCACTGGCCCTTTCAACCTCATCTAGCTGAGGCTGGCGAACTGCCTCCAAGGGCCTTGCAGAAGGTACTTCAGGCCTCTGACCTGGTTACTGAGGAGCCACAGTCTAGGGTCTAGGAGGCAGTCCTCCAGCCTCAGCCCTGGTCTATTCCTTCCTGCCCCTCACCCTTTCTGGGGCAGGCTCCTGTCAGCCCAAGGCTCCAGGTCTACTTTGTCAGTCATGGTGGTAATATTAGCTCTTTCTGTAAGTTAGTGACAAGTGTGACGAAGCGCAGAGCGAGTTGAGGGAAAGTCCTTTGTACTTTTTAATCGTCTTTTTTCCCCCAAGGCGAACTTCTCTGACTTAACTAATTTGCTAGAAGTGACAGCTGACACTATGGTTGCCCTGAGCTTGCTCAGGAACACAGCCTCCTCATGGCTTCTAGACAGTGAACAGAGGTGGTTTTTTTTTTTTTTTTTTCTTTTCTTTTTTTTCTTTTTTCTTTTAATGAGAACACAGAGCATACTAACTGTACCCTGTCTGCAAACCTGTCCAAGCCCGGGACATCCTTAAGGTTAATCATCACCAACAGACCTGGGATTATGGCAGTATTCATTGTAAAGGTAGAAGTCTCCTCAGCTCGATTCTTCTTCCTGAGAGCTGAGAGCATTGAGAAGCTTTGAGGGCCTTATGCAAAGTTGGACTCTGGTTTAGGTCAGTGGCCTAGGACAGAGCTGGCAAGTGTGGGAGGGAGAGACAGAAGGGGCAGCCAGAGGTGTGTAAGTGAACACACATTTGTGATATTGTGTTACCAGACTAGGGGGTGGGGCGGGGCATAACCTGTGTGCCAAGTCAGGTCTGGCCAATTGGCCCTTGACAAGCCAATGAGAAGAGCCAAAGTAATAGTGGGAAGTAGAGGAAGGAAATTTCCTCAGCGAAGCCATTTTGAGGAGGGAGACGAGATCCAGGGAGCCCCTCAAGTCTGTCCTGTAGGCCCCACCCCCAAGTCAGAGTTTAAATACAGGGTAAAGGATTTGCATGTCTGAGCAGTCCTGGTCAAGGTGTGGCTTCTCCTCTTCCAACCGACCACCCCTCATCTAGGTTTCAGTCTCGTCCTGTTAGGTGGTCTGACAGGCTCTTAGAACTATGAGATCTCTTTCAGGGAGACAAGTCTCCCCTCTGTCTGGTGGTACCCCTTTTCTTCTCCCATCACAAAGTCCCTGGGGGCTATTCTCAATTCTTTGGGGTCCATTGTTTCAACAGTCTGACAGTCAGATGGAGAGCACTATGTGCCTTATCTTCATGTCTTCATTTCTACCAGATGCTTACAATATGACCCCGTCACCCCGTCATCAGACTAGCAGCTGGTGGGTCAGTATATTGGCTATATCCTGTGCTGATACCCACCCCCAACGCTTTTCCTGTAGGCTGGGAACTTAAAAGTGGCAGACCCTGGCATTTCACTTTCAGTGCTTCCATATGAACTATTACTTCATTTATCCAGCATGTTTGAGTCTTGTTTTATAGGCTGAAAATGTTTTTGAGCTCAAGCCACGCAGACAAAAATAGCATGCACTACCTAGAGCTGTGGATGGGGGCGCTGTTGCACACTGAGTCATCAAGATGAGGCCATAGTAGCTCCAAGTGCCGTAGCTATGAAGTCTTTGAGGCATTTTAGCCTCTAGCAGTTATTTTAAAGGTTCTGAAGCCCTCAAGGAAAACAGGAAAAAACCCAGGCAGGATTATGTCTCCAAGTAGAAACAGTACAATTACTAGAGCTGTTGGGTGATCTGAGGGTGTTTTGTAAACTGTCACAGGTTTCTCTGATGGAACGTGTCTTGCTGTCCTGGTCACTGGGGCATTGTAGGGTCACTTAGAACTTGGTTTGAGCAAGAGCCTGCCCTTCTTTTTTCCAAAGAGTATCTGAGGTTAGGTGCTTGCTCACCATAGGCAGTGTTGGTGACATTCCCCCAAATGGCTTTTCTAGGCTCCTTGAGAATAGACACATTGCCTCTTTCTATGGGCAGCAGAAAGTGCCTTATCCGCACATGGAAGCAAAACCCAGAAGAAGCGTGCCTAGGCATCTGTCTGCATTCAGAGTTCCTTGGTGAGTCAGGCTCTATCTGTAAATAAGATGAAATTGTTTTCAAGGATCAAACTTGGTGCCTGACAATTTTAAATTGATTTCTTTTTTGAGGCAAGGTCTCATTATGTAGCCCAGGCTAGCCTTAGTGTTACAATCCTTTTGCTCAAGACTCTCCAGTGTTAGGTGTTTGGGTGTGTACTACCATGCTGAGCAAAAACTTGAAAGAACATTTTGGGGGGGGGAGTTCAGGTTGCAGGGGGACATGTCCATACTTTGTTATTTTAGACAGTTTGTCTAAATTTTCACTTATTTTAAGAAATTCACAAAGAGAATATTTTTCTCTCCTCTTGAAAACACCAAGGACCATCATGAGCCCATTACTGCTGATTGCTGTATACTGAAAACCAGAACAGTTGCTTCCTACTTCAGCAGGTCAGCATTTTCTGCTCTGCACACAGTCTACTCTACACTGTTGGGCACCTGAGACTTCATATGCCCACTTTGTGGGCCCAACTTGTGACCATGCCTTCTGCTTTAAAAGCAGCCTTCTTAGGGCTGAGGCATGGGTGGCCTGACAGACTTCCCAGCTGTCCCCCAAATGGACCCTAAATGATGTATATGCAAGGGTATTCGTTGCATTTACCACTCGAAGCAGTGATGACTACAGCCTTCTATGGCCCCTAGGCAGGAGAGCCCAGAACCCTTAGGTAAGCAAAGGTGGCAGGAAGAACAGACTCTCTCCCCATGCTATGCTGAATGAGTGGCCAGTGCTGTGACAAGCCTGTCGCCACCTGCAAACTATCAGTGAGTGGATCATGCTAAAGACGAAATGCTGGCATGCTCAGTGAGAGACTCTCACAAGTGTGGTGTGGTGTGGTGTGCTGTGGTGTGGTGTGGGCACTCAGAAAATGCCAAGTCCCCTCTTCTCCTGGACCCACATGGTGAAGGGCACAGTCATCCAACAGATAGGCAATCCTGCTGTTTATTCATCAAAAAGGATGCAGAAGACTCAGGCATGTCACTACTCCTAGGTGACTTAGCCATATTCACATAGACTGTGTGGCCTTTAAGTGCTTGATGCTTATTATCATTGGGAAGTAAGTATAGAGGAAATGACCTGGAATTCATTTATCACACTCTTCTACTCAGTTAATCCTGCCTCCTTGTGATCCTCAAAGCCACCTTTAGACAATGGCTTAAACTGTTAAGTGTGCAAAAGGCATCTCTGCAGCACTTGAACACTAAATTGTGGCATCTTGACAAGGAAATTTGCCATTGAAATGACCCGGATAACATTCACTTTTTGGAAGCCAATCCTATGAGAAGTGTTTTTAAAATGAATTCTGATTTTTTCAAAAATGGCAAGATATTTTATTTTTGAAATCTTGTTATTTTAACACCGCATTGTTAGGTGTGATTTTTGACATCCCAGCAAGGCAAAGCTGTAATCTCACCAGATGCCATTTAACTTATGGTGCATTTTGTCAGATCTTATTTTGTGTGGTATATGCAAGCTTAATATAGGCTCTGCAGCTCTTCAGACTATTAGTTTTCAGGACTACAGAAACTGCATTGTCTGAGTCTGTGGTGCAAATCCTAGAATAGAGATTTCAGCGAGTGACTTTTAGAGCCTATTTTTTTTTGTTGTTGTTGTTCTTTTTGTTTTTTGTTTTGCTTTGTTCCTGAGACAGGGTGTCTCTGTGTAGCCTTTGCTGTCCTGGGATTGCTTTGTAGACCAGGCTGGCCTCGAACTCACAGTGATCCACCTGCCTCTGCCTCCTGTGCTGGGATTAAAGGCTTGCGCCACCACACCTGGCTAGAGCCTGTTTTTTGTTTTTTGTTTTTTGTTTTTTGTTTTTTTATCATGGGCTTTTTAGTAGCTGGTAGAAGGCTAGGTCTAGAACTAGGCCCATAGTCTCGGTGTGGTTCTGCCTGTGTGCGTCCCTTCCCTTCCCTTCCCTTCCCTTCCCTTCCCTTCCCTTCCCTTC